>PVKH010008951.1:0-19144 GCA_004027955.1 Chaetophractus vellerosus
TGGTCAGCATGTAGTCTCCGTTTTATGGAAGTACACCTAAAACTCTGGCATCAAATATAGGTTTGAATAGAAGAGACATTTGGACCATGTGCAGTGTAGACATATTTTGGTCAGTTTCTATCACTCTCAGGAGCAAGAATTCCAAGTTAGGGCCCACTAGTAAGGCTCCAAACTCTGGGATTATCTGCCCTGGTATAGGACCTGGATATCTTCAAAGTCCTCTGGTGACTACTACTTTTATATCAACATTACAAATTCTACCATTACTAGAATAATAATAAGTCTATGTTGGTTCATAGTTGTATTCCACCTTTATGTTTGTTCATTCCTCAATCTTGAGGATTTTGGGATAGTGATGTCCACTCTACTTCCAGTTGAAAAGGGGCTTAGATCCCATGGGCCAAATGGGTGGAACTGTCTTGTTTATAGTTATAGATACTCTCTGTTTTGGAGGATGGGTCCTTTTATTAGTTGTCCTGGATGAGTCTGATAAATTGGAACATAAGTCTTGGTTTCAATTCTGCTGAGATTCAGGGCTCAATCAGCATATGAACAGCCAGAAGATTTCAGTCTTTGGGACACATACTTAACAGGTATAGTGATAATTATAGGTTCAAATAAAAGGGGCATAAGAAATATGTATAGGAAAATTATAAATGAGTCCAACTCCAATACATTGGGGAAATAGGTTATCATCTAGTCCAAAGTAAGGCCCACTGACAGGGTGCTGAATTCCTGGGGTTATCTGTCCTGCCTATAGTGTTTGGAAATCTCTAGAGTTCCCAGGAGCCCTCCTGCTTGAGGCACTGTTTACTGCAACAGTCAGTGAGATGCTCCTAAGATGTGCACAAGTGTAACTTCTGCAATGACCTCCCGATTCACTTTAAAATCTCTTAGCCATAAAAACTCATTTGTATTTAATATTTCCCCTTTTTGGCCAAGGTCTTTTTCCAAATGAATCAGTAGTTGACACTTGGTAATAACCCTCAGTGCCACGGACACTCATCCCTGGGAGTCATGTCTCACACCGGGGGAAGGTAATGAATTTACATGCTGAGTTTGGCTTACAGAAAGCCCACATTAGAGCAACAAGGAGTCTTTCAGGAGGTAACTTTCAGGCACTTTATATTACTAAGCTAAGTTTCAAGTTCACAAGAACAAGGTTCTTAAGTACAAGCATCTATATTAAGGCCCTGGCATGTTAGTCTGTCCTCCTTCACCAGGCACTGCCCATGTACTCTAGAGATTCTTGTCACTCTTTTAGAGAATGTAGCAGGACTCCCCAGAATGGGAATTCAGTATTCTTTCAGTTATAGACACATTCATTGTCCATAAAAGCATGCCTCAGGTGCACCCTTCCCCACACGGCCCCCCCCAATACCCCACAACAGTGATCTCCCCTGCCACAGCTGCTACTCTTCTGCAATCTAAAACATCCCCCAAAACAAAGCTAAAAAATAAATAAAAGTAATAAAAATAAAAAATAAAAAATATATTAAAAAGTTTTAAAAATTTTTTTGCATTGTCTTTTATTCTTGTAAGATCTGTTGTCTTTTATGTACAGTGAGAATTTCTTTTGTAGGTTCCCCCAGTGTTTTTTTTTTTTTCACCTTATTTTCAAAGAAGCTTTAGGTAACAGAAAAGTCACATAGAAAATATAGGGGATTCCCATATATCCCACTCCCACCACCTCTCACATTTACCCCTATTTATCACATCTTATATGAATATTGTACATTTGTTACAATTGATGAACAAATATTGAAGCGTTGTCACTAATCATGGTCAATATTTTACATTATGATTCATATTCTATACCATACACTTTCATAAGTTCTAACAAAATTCATAATGGCCTGTAGCCATCATTAAACGATCATGCAGAACAATTTCAATGCCCTAAAAATGCCCCATGCTCCATCCATTCTTCCCTCCCCCTCCACTTGGAACCCGTGGTAAACACTAGGTTGCAATATTTGAAGAATAAGGTGTTAATTCTTTCTGGAATGATTGGTAGAATTCACCTGTGAAGTCATCTGGTCCTGGGCTTTTCTTAGTTGGGAGGTTTTTCAATCTCATTACTTGTAAATTGGTCTGTTGAGTACATCAATTTATTCCATCATCAATGTAGACTGCTTGTGTGTTTCTAATCTTTATTATTTCCTTCTCTATGCTTGCTTTGGGGTTAGTTTGTTGTTCTTTTTCTAGCTCCTCAAGGTGTGCAGTTAGGTCTTTGATTTTAACTTTCTTTTCTTTTTTAATATAGGCATTTATGGCTATAAATATCCCTCTCAGCATTGCTTTTGCTGCATCCCATAGGTTTTGATGTATTATGTTCTCATTTTTATTAAAGTAGTTACTTATTTCTTTTGCAATTTCCTCCTTTACCCACTGATTGTCTAAGAGTGTGTTGTTTAACTGCCATATCTTTGTGTCTATTCTGGTTCTCTGCCCTTTATTAATTTCCGACTTCATTCCATTGCTGTCAGAAAGATTGCTTTGTATAATTTCAGTCTTTCTGAATTTGTTGAGAGTTGTGTAGTGACCTATCATGTGGTCTATCCTGGATAATGATCCATGTATGCTCAAGAAGAATGTATATCCTGCTGTATTTGGGTATAATGTTCTGTATTTATCTATTAGGTCTAGATTCTCTACCAGATTATTTAAGATCTCTGTTTCTTTATTGACTCTCTGCCGAGATGTTCTGTCTAGTGGTGATAATGGTGTATTAAGGTCCCCCACTATAATTATAGAGGCATCTATTTCTCCACTTAGTTTTTCCTATGTTTGCCTCATGTATTTTGGGGCACCCTAGTTAGGTGCATAAATGTTTATGATTGTTCTTTCTTCTTTAGATTACCCCTTTTATTAATATATAGCGTCTTTCTTTGCTTCTTACAATAGTTTTGCATTTAAAGTCTATTTTGTCCAATATTAGTATGCTACTCCTGCTCTTTTTTGGTTATTGTTTTGTAATGGTTTGAGTTTTATTTAATTATGAATTCCAAAACTATAAATTGGATTATTCTTGTAAACTAATCTGTTCATCTGGGAATGATTAAGTTATGATTAGGGCGTTAACTGCCACGTCAGTGAGATGTTGAGCCCTACCCCTCGGTGGGCGTGGTCTCAAGTATAAAAGGCTAGACAAGAGGCAGCAATGATGAGAGAAGCAGACTGAGAGAAGCAGATTTTGAGAAGCAGATTTTGAGAAGCAGAATTGGAGAGAAGCAGATTTGAGAAGCAGTTCTGATGTTGGAGTGAGCCGTTCGCCCGATAGTATACAGCTGGCCTTGTAGAGAGACGCAAAAGCATAGAGAACCTCATGGTCTACAGCTGAACTTGTGGAGGAAATAGAAGCTAAGCCTGGAGAGAAACGCAGCTCCGGGAACAGAGGAACCCGGAAGCCTGAACACTGGAGACGTTGGCAGCTGTCTTGCTCCAACACGTGGACTTTGGTGAGGGAAGAAACTTATGCTTTGTGGCCTGATAACTGTAAGCTTCTACCCCAAATAAATATCCTTTATAAAGACCGACCAATCTTTGGTATATTTCAAAAGGCACGCCTGTGGCTGACCAAAACAGTTCGCATGTAAAATCATTTGCCAACAATTCATTTGCAACCTGTTTTTGTCCCTGAGTCTAAGATGAATTTCTTGTAGACAGCAAATAGATGGGTCATATTTCCTTATCCATTCTGCCAATCTGTGTCTCTTGATTCGGAAGTTTAATCCATTAGCATTCAGTGTTATTACTGTTAAAGCAAAATATATTAGCCATTTTTTCCTTAGGTTTATATATGTCATATTTTGTTTTTATTTCTCTTTTTAGCTATTCTTACTAATAATCTTCCTTTCTACACTCCCTTCCACCCCCCCTCTTGTTTTTTGCTTTCAAACTGCAGAACTCCCTTTAGTATTTCTTTTTATTTTATTTTATTTTTTTATTTTTAAAGATTTATTATTTGTTTATTTATTATATATCCCCCCCTTTCTGCTTGTTCTTGCTGTGTTCATTTTTGCGTTCTTCTGTGTCTGCTTGTCTCCCCCCCTCTGCAGCCACCCACCAAGTCAGCTCACCATATGGCAACCTGCCTGCTCTTGGCAGCTTGCCTTGCTTGTAGGGGCTTGCCCTGCTCGAAGGGGCTTGCCCTGCCCACAGCGGCTTGCCCTGCCCACAGCGGCTTGCCTTCTCAAGGCAGTCTACCTGCTTGAGGAGGCCCTGAGAACTGAACCCGGGGCCTCCCATGTGGTAGACTGGAGCCTTACCAATTGGGCTACAGCTGGCCCCGAGTATTTCTTGAAGGGCAAGTTTCTTGTTGATAAATTATCTTAATTTCTGTTCATCTGTGAATATTTTGAATTCTCCTTCATTTTTGAATGCCAACATTGCTGGATACAGAATTCTTGCCTGGAAGTTCTTTTTCTTTTAGCACCTTAACTATGTCATACCACCACCTTCTCACTTCCATGGTTTCAGATGAGAAATCAGTGTTTAATCTTATTGAGCTACCCTTGTATGTGCTGGATCTCTTTTCTCTTTCTGCTTTCAGTATTCTCTCTTTCTCTTAAGTATTTGACAATTTGATAAGTTTATGTGTCAGAGTAGGCATGTTTGGATTTATACTGTTTGAAGTGTGCTATGCTTCCTAGATATGTACATCCATGTCCCTCAAAAGAGTTGAGAAATTTTCAGCCATTATTTTTTCCAACACTTCTTCTACACCCTTTCCCTTATTTTCTCATTCTGGGATGCTTATAATGCATATGTTTATGTGTATCATGCTGTCATTCAATTCCCTTAGTCCCTGCTGATTTTTTTCTATCTTTTTATCTATCTGTTCAACTATGTGTCTGATTTTAGATGTCCTAGCTTCTAAGTCACTAAGTCTTTCCTGTGCTTGTTCAAATCTGTTGATATGTGTTTCCAGAGTATTTTTTTAAAGATTTATTTTTATTTATTTATATATCCTCCCCTTGCTGCTTTTGCTCACTGTGTTCATTTGCTTTGCATTTTTCTGTGCCTGCTTGTCTTCCCCTGTTGCGTCATCCTGCTGAGTCAGCTCACCATGCGGTGGCTTGCTGTATGTTTACAATTTTTTTCAGTATGTTTCCCCCATGGCCTTCTTTATATATATAATATATATATTATATATATATAATTCCTACTCATTTATATATATATATAATCATTAGGAATTATTCCAAATCAGTTATGAAGAAACTTATTCATTGAGTTTGATGAATTTCTCAAAAACTTAATGAAGATATGTTCACCAATAAACAAGAAAACATCAGCTGATACAAAAAACAACATGAAACATAAAGAAGATATAAAGGAAGACAATTTGCTGAGTATTAAAAACATCTCAATATAAACTCTTTGCAACCAGCACAGAATGAATTAGCTCTCAATTCCAAACCACACCAAGGTAAGTTTGGCTGATGGAAGCCAGGAATCAATAATGGGAGAAAGAAAAATTTCCCCATGCAAGAGATCTGGCAAATGTTTTGGAGCATTTCCCTGGCTGGCACAAGCAGTGTTAGAAAATCTTTTTGGCAAGGGAGAGAAGTAAATACAAATGAAATGCTACATTTTCAAATCAGCAAACTGTCCCAGGAATGATAAAGATATCAGTAAAATAGCAAGGGGTTACTTTAAAATATTATTTGTTGTGAGCTCAAAAAACATTAAATGGATTTAAAGGTGTCACAAATAGCTATGTATGTCCAGGCATTTGGCTTTAAGGGAGGTAAAATTAAAAGAGGACTTTTTCCTCAAGTTAAGGAGAATTTCTTTAAAACCAATCACATTGCTAAATAACATTACACTTAGTAAACAATAATTGGCAATAAAATAAGTTTCAAATGCTATAACATTCTGCCCAAACCATTCCCACATACTGTTTAATAACAAGCTAATTTGGTTGTAACAGGCCTAGACCAATTCTATCAAACTTGTCCTTGGTGAAATACTCAGTTTCATTTAATGTTTTGAAAGCTCATTTGACAGCCAGTGAAGTCCCTCATACTGACCAGTTCCTTGTGTAGCACACGTGGCATGAATATACGATGTTCTGTTACAAAAGGATGGAAGACTTAATTTATCTGTCATTTCACTAATGGCCATAGCATTTGGCAAATCCTGTTTGCTTGCAAACAGGAGCAGTACTGCATCTCACAACTCATCTTGAAGCATTTTCGGCAGGTCTTCTGCTCCTTATTGAATTCTTTCACAAGCATTGCTCTCTACCACAATAATAAGACCCTGGGTGTTTTGGAAGTAATGCCTCCAGAGAGGCCTAATTTTATGTTGACCACCAACATCCCATACTGTGAAACAAATGTTCTTATATTCTACTGTTTCCACATTAAAACCAATGGTAGGAATGGTGCTGACTATCTCCGCTAACATCAGTTTATACAGAATGGCTGTCTTGCCAGCAGCATCCAATCTAACCATCAAAATATGCATCTGCTTCTTGGCAAAAAGGCAGGAGAAGACAGAGGAGATGGTGAGGCCAAAGGCAGCGATGGCACTTGCAATGGGAAGGAGCAGAAGGGGCTTACTCCCCATCCCCTGCCTTCTCCTTTCACATTCATGGAAAAGTGAGTGAGAGAGAAGAGAAGAGCTGAAGAAGAGGGAGCAGCAGTGACAGCTTGCCAGCTGCTGCATCAGAGGAAGCTCTGAGGACAGGGGAGGAATTCTTAGGGTGAGGACCTGCTTGGCGACTAGTGCAACATCTCCCACACTGGCCTTAAGGCTCTGGCTGTGCCACATCACATGGTGGCTGCAGTAACACCAGTGGTGGCCGTCACCTCCAATGTGGACAGAATTGTACCACTGCTGCTGCATCTCCCTGTCCTTCTGGTGTTCCCCCAGTGTTTTCTTAATACTCTTTATCTCTTCCTTCACTTCATTAAGTTGAGGCATGATATTTATTTGGACATCTGAGATTAGTTGTTTCACTTGCTGCTTCTCCTCCTGTTTTATAGTTTGTTCATTAGACTGGGCCATGTCTTCCTGTTTCTTAGTATGGCTTGTAATTTTTTTGTTTGTGTCTTGGCATCTGTTTATCTTGATGGGTTTATTCAGAGATTTAGCTTCTCTTTATACTCTAGGGTTTTATTTTATTTTGTGTTAAGTTTCCTCTTTTACACTTGGTTCCACTTTTTCTATATCTTTGTATTTATCTGTGTTCCCTTGAAAAAATATTAAGACCATAGAAAAGGAAAGGGAGAAAAGAGAAAAAGAATATTAGTAATAATAAAAAACAGAAAAGGAACCATAAAAAAGCCAGAAAAAAATAATAGAGGTGAAAAATCATTTAAAAAATAGAAAGGAATAAGAATAAAAAAGGTGGAATAAAAAAATGAAACAAGAAAAAATACAGAGTAAAATAAAAGACTGGAAAGATGACAAGAAAGAGAGAAAGAAAGAAAGAAAGAAGAAAGAAAGAAAGAAAGAAAGACCAAACAAGAGAAGGTGGTATGAAAGAAAAGCAATGGAAGTGAAAAAAATGAGAGAAAGAATAGAAGTAAAGAAACAAAGGAGGAAAAATAAGGAAAAGGAAATAAAGAAAGAGAAAAAAAAACAAAAAACAAAAAACAACCCAGAGAAAAACAGGCTTCCCTTTTAGGTCCCTAGGAACCACTTCAGGCTGCCAGTGCTCATGAATCAATCACCCTGCAGCCTGCCCTCCACAGGTAAGGTACCCGGTTTTAGAAAATAAAATAAAGAATAAAAAATAAAACATAAAATAACAGATTGAAAAACCTAAAATAAAAAAAAATCTCAGTCAATAAGTTCCCTGTCACAAGGTACTTGCTGGGTACCTGACAAACTGCTGGATCACCCTCCAGATCCTTTCTCTTAGGTACTGGGAATCGAAACAGAAACCTCGCATATGTGAGGCAGGCATCCACTCAGCTACACCCACTGCACAGTTAGGTAGGCTTCTGAAAGCTTATCTGACTTTTCCAGCCCTCTTTTCCCTCAGGAAAGTTGGTCTTTTAACAGTTTGCTGGCTATGTCTCCTGCCTTCCGGATCTCCTAGTTCCTCTCTTTCCCAGGGTGGTTGGGTATGACAGCCTGCCTGAAAAGATATCTCCTCCCCTCTCCCTGGAGCTGCTTTAGGGCTGGATGGGATCTTTTTTTGAGATTCAAAGGGGGCTTAGCTGGCCAAAATCACTGAAGAGAAACCCCCTCTCTGCCCTCTGCCAGATTCTTCTTCCTCCCAGGGAGGAGAATGTTCTTCCCCCAGTCAGTTGGCTGCAGTGAGCCAGGGGTTTTACCAAGGCTGTTTGCCTTAAGGTTGGAGTATATGTGCCATTCCCAGCCACAGGGTTAACTCACAGTTTTCATTTAGCCTCTTTGTCTCTCTGTCCTTCCCCCTCCTGGGTGATGCACAGCACTCTCCTGGTCTGCAGATCCCCAAAGCAGCTTCTTTGGATGGCTTTTTGACCTTTCTCCATTGTTTTTGTGAGAGCATTGAGCACTGCCTACATACTCTGATGCCATCTTCCTGGAAGTCTTATTTGTTCCTAATAGTGTCTGGTATGTTTGATTTCTTTAAAAAATTTTAGAGCAGTTTTATATTTACAGAAAAGTGCCACACAGAATTTCCACATACTCCCTCTCTTGTCTCTTCATTTCCCGCACAGTCTCCCTTATTATTAACATCTTGCATTATTCAACTTATTTGGGTAAATACCTAGGAGCACAACTGCTGGATCATAGGGTAAGCTTATGTAAAGTTTTGTAATAAACTGCCACATTTTTCTCCAGAACAGCTGTACCACTTTGCGTTCTCACAGCAATGAGAGTTCCTATTGCTCCACATCCCTCGCTAGGCTTTGGTGCTGTCAGTGTTTTAGATTGTAACCATTTTAATTGGTGTGTAGTGGTACCTCATTGTGGTTTTATTTTGCAATTTCTTAATGATCTGTGATGTTGAACATCTTTTCATAAGTTTATTTGCCATCTGTTTTTCTTTGGTGAGGTGTCTGTTCAGTTCTTTTGCCCATATTTAATTGGCTTTGTTTTCTTATTGTTGAATTTTTAAAGTTTTTCGTATATTTTGGATACAAGTACTTAATTAGATGTGTTTTGCAAATATTTATTAGTGAGGAATATTTAACCATTCACTGCTTTTAAATCTTTATCATTTCCTTATGGTATATAGCTGGAGTCAAAATTTTAAGGACAATGGGGTGACAGATAACTTAAATATTTGTAAATGTGTGACATGATGGTTATAAGACAATAGGGAGTGGCTGGATAGAGTACATGCACTGTCTAGAGGCCCACAACTCCACTGAAAATAAAAACAAATCCCCAAACCCCTGTTGTGCCCAACAAAATCTATCTGCAGGTCATTAAGCCATGAGACCATCAGGATGGACATTCTATACCTGTTTTTTTTAATCCTCACCACATAGACAGTTGATACCTCCCCCAGTACATGCTGGGACTATCCATTTTTCTCCTAGTTAATGGGATTGAAACAAACAAAAACAAATCCTAGTATCACTCCCATTTGCCTGGGAGATGGTCAAATGTAGAGACCCTGCACTTTATCCCTGTAATTTGAGCACGTGTCTCCAAATAATAGACCTCTTGATCACTTGAGGAGGTGATGTCAAATAAATGAGAATGATAATAAGTAAGAACCACTGAGAACTCCTTTCATCCTAGGCACTATATTAAGATTTTTCCTTAATGCTGTTTCATTTACTATTCTCAATAAAGCTATTATGTAAGTACTATCATTATCCTGATTTTACTAAAGAGGGAACTAAGGGCAACGTCACAAGTGGTGGAGTATAGATTCTATGACTCCAAAGTCCATGGTTTTCACGAAAATGTTTATACTAATGATAAAGCAATAGTGAGTCACCAGTTCAAGGATTATACAATCAGGTAGAGGGAAAGATACTGATGTAGGTAATATTTAACGAGGAAATATTGTTTGTAAAGATAGACCTTAGGCAAGATATAGAAAGGTAATACTACAGGATCCAGGAGAGTGTGGACAGAAGCTTTGTGGTGGAAGACGGGGATCCAAGTGTTAAGGGTGGAGTGTGTTCTGCCAGGTCTGGGAGACAGTGTTGAGGCTGAGCCTTTCTTCTACCACAATTTCTTTTTCTCCTTCTCTCCTCCTCTACCTTCAGTCTGTCCGTGTATGCAAGTGCCAACCAAGAAGAATTAAACTTAAACTTATGAAAAGTACTGAATTTTAAACATTTGAAGCACAAGGGATTTTCTTTCTTCCTCTCTATCACCCGCACCACCCCTGGGGGTTTCTGACCTCTATCAAATTAGGAAAACAGAAAAGTGTAAACTTTTAGTGATGTGGAAATAAGAACAGAGACCTTCCCCTTCATATCACACTGGAGTAATGCTTTAAGAGGCAAGTTTGGTTGTTCATGGTTGTTTCCCTCTGATGGAAGAGCCAGAAGAGATCAGAGAGGTTGAACCCCCAAACCAAGAGAAGCCTTGAGAAGCAGAGGAAAATGCTCCTGGGCTGTCTTCTAGAGTCTAGGCACAGATGTGATTTCTAGCACTAACATTTCTGACATGAACAGAATCTTCCTATACTTCCTAATGTCAACCTATATTTATCAATTCCAAGATATACATTCTTTTCATATTTTAATAACTCTGAAGTCATAAGGTCTCTTAAATTGATATTGTTTTAAATGAAATATGGATGTTTATAGTATTTGATAGAGTATTCAACATTCCTAAACTAGATATTAATTTGGAACATGCAAACAAATAGCTTGCTGTATTGAGCCAATTGATTATAGTATAACCCTCATTTCTGATTTGTGTAGCTGTGTAGTAACTTCTCCCCAAGGATCTTGGAGGTTTGTTTAACTTTAAGTATTTTCCATAATCCTATTATTCAACTGCCATCTGTAAGTTCTGAAAGTATTTTTTTTCCCTAGGACTTGCAAAATAAGAACCTTATGAGAGACAGTGCCTAAAAGGAATGTTTTGAAGGGGAAGAATAGGAAAAGAGAATGGAATATATTTCTCCTTGAATAAGTCTCATTGCATTACTTAAGCTCTACTTTCTTTTTGGCAGAGGGTTATAGCATTTACCCAATAATTACCTTTTTTATGCTGCTACAAGTGGCAGTTGTCTTTCTACCTGCTGCATTTTCAAAAGAACTGGATAATGTAATAGTTTATTGACATGTCAGTCTCTTCCACAAAACTAAGAGTTCCTAGGAGCAGGCCTTAGGTATGTGTGCATCCCTAACACTTAGCAGGTGCACAAGGTGTACATGGATGCTTCTCAATATTTGCATGTTGTTGAATTTGTAGAATACAATTTGAAGTGTTGGCAAATGGTCAAACATCCAAGGGAGCCCTCAGAATCTATAAGTAGGTACTCCAGGTCATCAAATAAATTATAGTGTTTCTCTCTCTTGTATGTATATATATATTACATTCTCCCTCATATTGTAAGGATGTCTGAAGTGTGTGTGTGTGTGTGGGTGTGTGTGTATGAGAGAGATGGAGAGAAAGAGAAAGAGAGAGAGAGGTTGTCTCCTCTAGGTTGCTTGAAGGTAGCTTAGCCAAAATAGCATATGTTTGGTGCCATCAAAACTGATTTTAATATTGGTTCTGCCACATGCAGGCTGTATGACTTTGGAATAAAGTCATACTGATCTTTAGTTTTGTACTTATAAAGTGAACATAACAATATCTAACTTGAAGAGTTGTTAATGAGACTTAAAGTTACTTTTTGAAAGAAACAGGCACTTAATGCTATCAGAAATGGTAGCTCTCATTGTCACCCCTCTCCTGCTGTAGCTAAAGGCACAATACCTTGTATATGGAGGGTGCTCAGTCATGTTTGTTGAAAGAAGTACAAAGAAGTGTCTTGACAGAAAACAAACACTATTTTTGGCTCTCTGTACAACACGCAGTAAGTTTTATAGTCTGATTTATGAGTACAAGATAAAGAATCATTCACGATGTGATCCTTTTTCTCCCCCAAATTCTAAATGTTTTCAACTGAGACGCCATCAGCTCCACCTTTACCCATGCTCTAAACTCTCTCTCATGTGTAAATGACATTTTCACTTAAAAGAAAACAAGAACAAAAAAAAAAAAGCAAACAAAATTATGGATACTTTAGTTAAGCCATGGATCATGTATCAAGTTGATGTCACTATTAGTTGAATTTTCACATAGGGAACCAATATGTTCATTTCTAGCTTTTAGGACAAAAAAAAAAAAAATGACAACACAGCCATTTTCTTCCTTCATTTTTTTCTTTCCTTTTCCCCAATCCTCCATCTGTTTGTTTGGGAGATCAATGAATGAATCATCTAACAGGCAAATAAATTCTGGATAACACATTACTTTAAGCACATCTGAAATGAATTGAAAGTTTAAAAGGCCACATAACATCAATCGGCATGCGTGCTATTCTTGCTGAAAGATGATCAGATGCCAGAAGGGCCCTGTGTAACACAATGTCCCAGGGACATTCAATTCCATAATCCACACACATAAGTTATTCATATGAAATATTGGCAGCCATTTTATACTTTTTGATTGCACTTTCATAGTTTTTCTTTATATGAATGATTCACCATGATACATGATACAATAGTATTTAGTCAGAAAACCATAACCTATAACTAGAAAAAAAGCATCAAGAGGGAAAAGTAGTTGTAATACAGGGGCTTTTTAGGAATTGGGAATTATCCGGAGTGACATTGCAATGACAGATGTAGGCCATTTTATATCATCATAAAACATGCAGAACTGTGTGGGAGAAAGTGGGGTCTACAGTGTGAACTATGGTCCATGCTTAGTGGCAAAGCCCCAAAATGTGTATATCTGTTGCAGGTGATGTGCCACACTAATGAAGAATGTATATGAGGGAGGTTGTGGGGGGTGTGGGAGGTGGGGCATATGGGTACACCTAAAATTTTTGTGCAGCCTTTGTGTATTCTATGTGTCTTTTAAAAATTAATTAATTAATTAATTTTAAAAAATAATTTAAAAAAGCATCAGACCCTAGTTTCAGTAAGCAATAGGAAGAGTGAAGACTTGACAGACTAGAAACTGAGGGCAGACATGGAAGGAAGGTAAGAAAGCAAGGCGGAAGGAAGTGTGGATTAATGGTTGGATTTGGGGTTAGATTAATTCCAAAGTCTTATTCAAATTTCAAATCTCAGGTGTAGAAATTGAATGGAATCTGGTACCCAAATAAGTTCTTTATTATTCAGTTGAATCATGTAATGAATACTCGTTGAACAACTATATTCTGTGCCTGGAATTGTTCTAGGTCCTGGGGATATATCATTGTACAAAATAGAAATTTATGAATTCTTGGAGATTCTACTCCAGTGAGAAAAGGCACAACAAACAATCAATGTAATCAATCAATAAATTATAAAGTACATTCAGAGAGAGAAAGAGAGAGCAAGAGAAAGCAAGTGAACAGGGAAATACAGGTTCAGGAGGATTTCAGATGCCAAGGTGGGAGTTACAGTTTAAATGGTGTGGTCTTGGCTTGAGGATTACTTAAATATCAATTATTCCACCAGAAAATGGCAGAATCACAAAAGTCAAAAGAAACCAATTTGTAACATTACACAGAGGAAAATAATTTGATAAGACAGTATCTCCAAATATTACTTCTCACATAAAAGGAACTAGTCACATTTTTTTTCACCAAACATAGTTTCTATGCATTTAATACCTGAGAAAACATTGCCAAGATAATTACTTGTCCATATTCTTCTTTAACAAAACACTGAATTTACAAATCTGAACGCACAGCACTGAACTGTTTAGCAAAACAAAGAACTCAGGTCTGTGGAATTTCACTTACTGACCAGGTCAAAGTCCTTTAAAAATATTATCACCTGATCATTGTCCATGTGAATGATAGTCTTATCCTTATTTTACAGGTGGGGAAACTGAGGTCAAAAGAATGTTTATGACTAAACACAATGAGTCATTGGCAGGGATTATGGAAAATGGTATGCAAATAACTTCATCTTATGTAAGTTTGGCCATATGAGCAGTTAAATTATCTCAGCAATTTGTGAACTTGACTTTTTTGCATGATCATCCCTCTTCATGTCTGGCTGTCCCCCAAACTGGTTCCTGAGTAACACATGGTGAGAGGTAAGGAAGAGTGTGAAAGCCTGAGAAACAGCATAACAGAAGGCAGAATGCACTGTGCTACAGAGTTTCTCTAATGAAGGAATTCAGGAAAAGACTAAATACCAACAAAGAGCTTCACTTCCCAAGTATTTGTTTCCTGTTTTCTTTTGTGTGTGTGTGTGTGTGTTAAGAAATATTAGTTTTATTTAGCCAGTTTTCACAGCTGAATATTTAATTCTATAAAAACTTTACAGATTAGACAGTTTATAAATAGTTCAAACTACTGAACGAAAAAAGTAGGTCCCACAGATGCAAAAATACTGTACTAATCAATTCGAGGCAGAGGCAGATTTACACACTGTACAGCTCTCCGTGAGTTTCCTGTTTTCTAATGTCCTTTGTCCCTCACTTCATAGGAAAATGACAAAGGCTTTATAGTAAATCCCTTATCTCCTTTCACTTTTTAAACCTTAAGAACATGTTTAATACCATGTATTTGTGGTTCAGCTAATGACATCAACCCCACACAGTTTAGGAGATAATGATAATTTCTTTAAATTTGAAATTCAAGATAAATTGAGGAAATCACCAAGAAGGGATAAGCTTTTAGACTGTCCCACCACATAATTTGAAATGTGTGGCCAAGGGAATGCAGCTATTTATTTTATATCACTTGATCATTTTGGAAGTTTTCCATGTGACTGCAGAATAAACTTAAAGTAGGATATTGTGTTAATCACCTCTGAAGCATTAATGTGGCCCTGCCAAACTGATTACCTTGAAATCTCTGTGTGTGTCCTTGTTTTCCTCGTGTAAGAGATGAAGACAAATGTGCAATGCTGTTAACCCATTTTGCTACTTGGATCATTATATTAAAACATCTATACCCCTTGCCCCTCCTCCCCAACAACACACACAAGCACAGGGGAACTACCTAATTACTCAGGGCACAGGCCACTGAATAGTTAGACCAACTTTACCCAAGCCTCCCTAATCTATCCACCTGTCACTCCATTAGTGGTCATTTTCCTCTCCTTGGAAGGTGCCAGGATTGAAACCACAGGAATTCCAAAGTAAACATCTCCTACCTACTTCCCTCTGTCACTCTTATCCTGCGGCTCTGATCTTGACCCTAGATCCTAATCAGTGACCATATCAGACCCAGTCTAGGTGACTTGGGTTGGGGTTAATTTGATGAGTACTTTAGCGTGCAATCAGGTGTGTAGGTTTTTCTCCCATCCAGAAAGGGACTAGAAACACATGGATAGAGCCCTAAGTGGTAGCCTATTCTGTTTTTAGAGAAAATAAATTGACCTCACCATGACCACAGTGACCTTGACCGTTATATGCCTGTGATGGTTAAGTTCATGTGTCAGCTTGGCTAGGTTACGGTGTCCTGTTTTTTCGGTCAAGCAAGCACCAGTTTGATCATTACTGTGAGGGTATTTCGTGGGTTTAAATCATTATTCAGTTGATTGCAACTATGGATGATTACGTCAAAAGTGAGATTGCCTTCAGCAACGAAAAAAGTTTCATTCAATCAGCTGAAGGTATTAAAGGGGGGACTGATGATTTATGGAGTCAAAAAGAAAAATTTCAGAAAGAGAATGTGGCTCAAGCACTTGGGCTCCCATCTACTATATAGGAGGTCCAGGGTTCGATTCCTGGGGCCCCCTGGTGAAAAGCACGCTAACCCATGTGGTGAGCTGGCCCGCGCAGGAGTGCTGGCCCACGCGGAGAGCTGGCACAGCAAGATGACACAACAAAAAGATACAGAGAAGAGAAACACTAAGAGATGCAGCGGACCAGGGAGCTGAAGTGGTACAGTGGATTGAGCAGCCTCTTTCCACTCTGGAAGGTCCCAGGATCGGTTCCCGGTGCTGCCTGGAGAGAAGACAATTAGACACAGAAAAACATACAGAGAACAGACAGCGAGTACAAGACAACAAGGGGAGGGGGGTTAGAAATAAATAAATAAATAAATAAATAAATAAATAAATAAATAAATCTTAAAAAAAAAAAAAAGAAAGAAGAATTTCCACCATTATTTCAGCCAATCAGCTTCTCCTGGGGAATTCATCAAAACCTTCTTTGGAGACCCAACTTGTGTTCATTCCTATAATACTCATAATATGTATATACATATATAAATATATATGTATATAAATATTATGCATACATATATCCTGTTGGTATTGTTTCTCTAGAGAAACTTGACTAATACAATATCCTACACATAGCTTCTCTCAAAACTGCACAAGAGTACCAAAAAGAAACTTTGGTGACAACGTTGGAGCTGCGTTTGGCCAGGAAACTAGTAACAGGGTGATATTAGCTGGGCTCCAGAAGTTTTGAGGACATCTATTTGGCTTCTAGGAACAAGCCAGTGTTAATTCTGATTTATGAATCTGCCTGTGTTTTGGATGCTGGTTACCTCTCTGTTAGAGAATTCCCAAATTTACCTTTTGGATACCCACAAACAACACCCTTCCATGAAGAGCCAGGATGACTAGAATTAATATCTGCTTTAATTTGACAGAATCCTTCTTTGCAAACCCAAACTTTCTCCCCACTGCCTTCTCTCACTGAATAGAAATATGAAGGTGGAATTTGAAAATGTTATCATTAACAGCTTAATATCCCTGAGTGTTAAAACATTTTAAGTACAATTTAAAAGGGCATAACAACAAATTCCAGTGTATATTGTAATGAGATTCCCATTTTTGGTATCATATTCCATATTTATTTCTACTAGATCATATATTTAAACCATTTTCTCCTCACTGGTAATGACACATTCCCAAGAGCAACAAAATTTGTATAAGTTATCATTTTATGTCCAATTTTTAGAAAGATTTAGGGTTTTTTTCTTAACCCCTTTGTTTGATTGATTTAGCCTGCTTACACGTGTACCTGCTTTACTATATCCCAGTGATTCAACCATCATCTCATTTTCCCAAGAAATTCTGAAATATCCTTTGATCCAAACTGAACAGTTGAGGTTGTCTGATAATTTACCAAATGCATTCCCAGGAAATAGAAACATCATCAAAGTTAAATGCTACGCCTTTTTGATGTTCTACAATACAAAATGTTTTATGGTCTTTCTGTAGCATTCTTTTTACCTGCAGATTATCTTCCTAATTTTTTTCCACAGATACAAAAACAGAATCAGAATGGTTAAGAGGCTTGGCCAAGGTTATCAAACAGATTAAGACTAGAGGTAGGATTAGTACACTCTATCTCCTTGAAGAAATCTTTTTCTTTGTGTGCTTTTCTCTTTCATCTAAATTAACCTGCACACTATTAGCAGATGATGTGGATGTCAATCTCAGATGACACACTGTTCTTGCTGTACCTGTTAAAACATCCACATTGAACACACATGTGAAAAGGCTATATAAAAGAACAAGAAATCAGCACAATGAGAGCCCAGTCAATATTGAAGTGTTAGTGAAAGCACATAATTGTTTAAAATTGGACAGCTGCTGACACCCTCAAATACTCTCGTACTGGTATCAAGAGCAAAGAACTGCTGTGTTAAAACTGGGAAAGCTGACAGTTACTCAATCCCTTTCATAAGCTCACCAGTAAAGTCACTAGCATCAAAAGTAAAGATTGTTAGCAATGCCTAACCACCTAATTGCCCAAGTAACCGTCTTGTCTTTCATAGACCTCATTGCCTTAAGCATGAAGGAAATGGCAAACCAGTGGGACTATAATCTATTATCTGTTAGGACTGGCAGTAGTGAAGCATTGTGACACCAAGATAGACAGAAACAGGCGCAGCTCATCCGATAAAGGCTGTTCTACACAGGGCCTTTATCTTTCCTTCAAATGACTCACTTAAAACTTTGTGTGGGGAAAAGGGCCTGGAAGAAGGGAAAAGAAAGATTTAAAGAAGAGCTTAAATGGGTCGTTTGGGGGGAGGGGTGATTTGATACCATTAGATTGTTTCTCACAGTGGGCAGTCTCCTACTCCTGGTCCAAATATCTCTGAACCAATGACACACAGACACAGACAGACAGACAGACACACACACACACACACACACACACGAATCCCCATGAATTGTTTATCCCTAATGAGTATTGAACACTGAACAGAGAAGCCCTCATACTAGCCAATAGAACAAACACATGGTGGATCGTGGTCCACATGCCGGGACCCTGGAACGGTGCAAGCCGTGGAAGTTGGGTAGCACATATCTTCTTTTCTAGACACTGGAAAGCACATGAATAAAAGCCAATGCAAAAGAAGCTGTAATTGTAACATTGTTTTTCTAAAGCTAAGCTGGCTGCCAGGCATGCTCAAAACAGCATTATGTTTGCTTGCTTTAAGCCCTAAAGCTTGTAGCTGTTGACTTTTATGATTAAGATGTCAATTTTGAGAAAATCCTTTAATTATTATGCTTTTTAAAACCTTAATGCCTGGATACCACTCTGAAGGTTTCCTTGCCTCCCTTCTGTTCTATAAGCTTTAAAATGTCAACTCCACATTCCTTCCAGAATCCAGTGTAAAGCTGATTAGAAAGATCATAAAACTAGGTGGCCAGAAAAATTAAGATAAAATAGTATTCCTTTCCCCAAGAACTAGAGGCTAGTGTAAAATTTGTATAGATCAAGCTTAAAGTTAAGCTTCAAATATTCTCAGAACCAGTCAACATGATATATGAGAGTAGTGACAGCAAAGAAATGTTTTTATAAACACTTTGTTCTGTGGAAAAAGATTTTTAAACATCTTGTCATTAAAGGTTTCAAGAACCTAGACTGGAATAAAGAGAACTTACTTGAAATACTAATGTGAAGGATGGTTGAATTATTTTGATATCAGTTAGATATTAAATATTAGATATTAAAATTAGATATAAACTAGGTATTAAATTAGATATCAATTACATATTAAATTGAGTGGGAGAAATAACTTAGATGCTTAAGTGAACATAGTCTGATTGTACTCTAAAAGATCCATATATGGACTTCAATCAGGAAATAGAAT
>PVKH010008952.1:0-19130 GCA_004027955.1 Chaetophractus vellerosus
TTAAAATATAAGAAGATGAAACTTTATCCCCACTAAATTAGCAAGAATTTAAAAGTTGGTCAGTTTAAAGTGTTGGAAATATGGGGACCAAACAGCACTTTTAAACACAGCTGATAAGAGTGTGAAATGTTGTAACCATTTTGTAAACAATTTAGCATCCTATAGTAAAGATGAAGATCCCTTAAGATGTAGCAATTCTATTTCTAGGCATAAACCCCAGAGAAACTCTGACACATATGCATCAGGAGACATCTCTAGGGATGATAAGTAGCAATCCTGCTTTAATAGCAAAAAAATCTGTAAACAACCCTAACGTCCATTCACAAGAGATGGATTTTTTAAATTATGGCGTTTTCATCCCATGGAATACTATACATCAGTGAATATTAAGGTACCTCATGAAGCTGACATCAACATGGATACATTTTGCAAACATAATAAGGAGTGACAAAAATAAGGCACATAAGAATATGTATAGTATATTCCACTTACATAAGGCTTAAAAGAATGCTAACCCAATTGAATTCTTGCTCAGGGATGCATTTATGTAAAACCTAAAAGAAAAGCAAAATGCACAATTTGGTGGGGAAAGGAACAGAATCAAAGCAGAATATACAATGGCCTTCTAAAAGACCGTCAATGTTCTATCTCTTACAGTGTACGGTGGATCCATGGGTGTTCCTGTTATGGCTGACCTTTATAGTATGTTAAATATAATTTTTGTATGTATTCATCACTCAGTGAAAATGAGAAAATAATAATTTTCAAGTATAAACACACATGCATGTATATACATATATGTATGTGTGTTTGTATATATAAATATCTCCTAATGGGTGAATAGATTTATTTAGGAAGAAGTGGCAGCTTTACAAAATTGCACATTCATGTATGAACAAGATACACTTCTCCGTTGATCAAAACTTTTTCTATGTTCCCTAGTAGTTTCAGATTTATTCTAATTGGATTTAGTTTGACTTTTTATTGCTATTCTGAATGACATCTTTTTCCATTATATCTTAAATGATTATTATTGGTATAGAATCCAAAAATTATTGTTTATGTCTTGTGACTAGCCACTTTACTGAACTATCTTTTTAGTTCTAATAGTTTTTTTTGTTTTGTTTTTCTTTCCCTTGGGTTTTTCAGGTGTGCAGTCATATCACTGCAAATAATAATTTTGCAGTCTCCTTTCCAATATTTATATCTCTTTATTTTCTCTTCTCTAATATTACCTTGTACTTTCATCAGGACAGTGCTAAATAGCAGCAGTGGAGAGGCATTCTTGTTTCAGGTCTCCATGGGAATGCCTCTAGTTAAGCATGAGGCTGGCTGTTGAATAGAGAAATATTTATTATCATATCTTCCATCCTAGGATTTTTAAACCATAAACTAATATTGAATTTTATGAAATACTTGTTAGCATCTATTGAAATGTTTAAATGTTTTTTCCTGTGACTTATTAATATGTTAAATCCATATGAATAGACTTCCTAATAGTCCTACATTCTTGAAATGAATCCCTCCTGGACACGGTACATTCATCTCTCAGCATACTGCTGGTTTTGTTTACTAATATTTCACTGAGATTTTTGCATCAACACTCATGATTGAAACCGACCTATACCAGAGTTTCTCAAAGCGTGGTCTGGAGACCCTGGGGATATCTTTAAGATCCTCTTAGAGTGTCTGCAAGGTAAAAATTATGTTCATAGTAGTAGTAAGACATTATTTTCCCTTTTTGCTCTCATTCTCTCACAAGGGTTTGTGTTTTCCAAAGGTTATGTAACATGTGGTATCTCAGCAAATTGAATGTAAAAAGCAGATACGAAAATCCAGCTGTTTGCTATTGAGCCAGACATTAAAGAGATTTTCAAAAATGTAAAACAATACTATTATTCTTATTAAAACTATTGTTTTGGAAAGTAGCAATATGCATAAATGCTACTTATGTTAATACCTCGTAGTTTTACTACAGTTATCTTAAATGAATTAAACAAATTTTTAAAATTTCTACTTTAATTTCTAATACAGTAAATGTGGATAAATATAACTCACATGAACAAAAGCTCTTTAGGTTCTCAGTATTTTCTCAAAATATAAAGGTATCCTAAGACAAAAAAGTTTGGGAACCATTAGACTATGGTTTTCATTTTATCTTCTATTTTTGTCAGACTTTGGTATCAGTGTTCATGAAAAGAACTGGGTGCTTTCCTTCTTTTTCTATGCTTTATATACATTGTATAACACGAAAATAATAAATAATGTCATGCAATTACACATAATAAACATATATTCCTTGAAAGCTTGAAGTTAACTTCTTCAATTTCCTTCATAGTTAAGGCTTATTAGGTTTAAAAATATTTTCTTCAATCAATTTTGCCTATTCATTTCTTTAAGTTGTACAAAATATTCCCTTATATTAATAATTCGTAATTTTGTGATATTTTCTCCTTCACATTCCTAATTTTGTGTATTTTTAAAATCTTTTTTCTTAGACTTGCTAGAATTTTGCCATTTTATAGAGATTTTGTTTTTATTTCAGAAAATAGTTTAAAACATTTAATGAACCTATTTCCTCTTATTGTATCCTACCCTATTAAGTAACTTCAGCTGACAGCAAGTTGAACAGATGACAGGCACAGCTATCATTCACACTGCCATTGGCTTCATGTTTCTGAGCTTCAGTGTCTTTTACTTATGTAGAAGAGAGAACATTCCCTAGTACGTTGCTGGGCTGCTGGAAGGAACAGCAGCTGCTTTCATTACAATGGGCCAGATGACCAGGCTTGCTTCCCCTCAGACCCCAGGGTCCCTGGTCACTTTCTAACTCCACGTATTTTAATAGGCCAGTCTGAGATTCCTTTCCTTTCACTTCGTAGAGAACAGCATACAGCTGCCTGGGTGGTGAATGCCGGCATCCATGATTTGACCACAGGCTCCCCTCAGGTAAGAGGACTCTGAGCCCGGCCTTCCCTCCAGCCTGCCCTGGCCACCTGTGATCACCATGACTCCCGAGCCCCACTAGATGGTACGGCTTCCAATACTAGCCAGGCTGTGTCATAGATGTTTCTGTCCTGGAGTACAGAATTTGGAACAAATTTTCATTCCCTTTAAATAAGCAGAGAAATAGAGTAGGCCTTAAGAACCAGCTCTAAGTGTATCTATTGTGTCCATGCCCACCATAATACAGCCTTACAATAGGGGCCCTCTTCTTCCACCTATCCATTAAGAAGGTATGTCTGTAGGCCAGCCTTTCCTTGTTCCCACTTCCAACAAGACTATAAAACTAGCAATAGTCATTTAACAAGCCCGCCCTGAGGTCCAGTCCCTGCCTGGTGCTATGTTGGGCACTTGTAACAAACACAGGGATGAATTTTATACCACCCCACATGGTGACACCAGGTATGGGCACTTCAAAGTGTCTCCTCTTTTAGAGAAACACTCCAAGCTCTAAATGCCTTCCCTCTTCAATGTTTAATGTTCCTTTTGTTATATCAGAAAAAGTCTATCAGACGCATTATAATCCACCCTGCCTTCAACACCACTACTATGGACTATGACTTGGCGCTGTTGCAGCTGGCAGAACCACTTCAGTTCAATCAGCACGTCCAACCTGCCTATTTGCCTGAGAGAGGTCAAGAGCCACCTGCTTCTACGGTGTGCACAATCACAGGATGGGGGACCTGTGATCCAGGTCTGTGCTCCCACAACTGTCCTTGGCACCTTACATTTCTGTAGCGCTTCACAGACTCTAACATCTTTACATATTTTTTCTCAGTTCCTTATTCATCTTCTGTCTAGATGGTCTATCCTTTACTGAAAGTAGTACATTGAAGTCTCCTACTATTCATGTAGAACCATCTGTTTCTCCCTTCAAACCTGTCGATATTTGCTTCGTATATCTTAGGGCTCTGCTGTTAGGTGCATATATTTATAATTGTTTTATCTTCTTATTGAATTGACCCTGTTATCATATATAGTGTCTTTCTTTGTCCCTTGTAGCAATTATTGACTTAAAGTTTATTTATCTGGTGTTACTATAGCTACCCTAGCTCTCTTTTGGTTACCATTTGCATGGAATATTTTTTTCCATCCTTTAACTTTCAAGCTACTCATGTGTTTAAATTTAAAATGAGTCTCTGGTAAACAACATATAGTTGGGATATGCTTTTTTATCCATTCGACCAATTTCTGCCTTTTTATTGAAGAGTTCAATACATTTACCGAAAAGGGACTTTCTTCTGCCATTTTGGCCTTTGTAAATTTTATATACAATTTTTGGTCCTTCAATTCTTCCATTACTGTCTACTTTCATATTTATTTGATTTTTTGTAGTGAACCATTTTGAGTCCCTTCTCATTTCCTGCTGTGTATATTTTTAGATATTTTCTTTGTGGTTACCCTGTGGCTTAAATTTAACTCTCTAATTCTATAATAATCATATTTGATTTGATACCAACCTAACTTCAATAGCATACACAAACTATGTTTCTATAATCCCTTCATCCCCCTACCTTTTTGCTGTAATTGTTACAATTATATCTATATACATTTTGTGCCCAAAACCATAGCTTTATCATTACTTTTTATGTATTTGCATTTTAGAAACTGAAAGAAGTAAAAAGTGGAGTTACATACCAAAAATACATAGTACTGGCACTTATAAAAACCAATATGGTTCCCATTTCCCGAGATCTTTATTTCTTTATGCCACTTCATTCTACTATCTAGTGTCCTTTCCTTTTGATCTGAAAACCTCCCTTTAGCATTGTTGGTAGGGCAAATTTAGTGATAATGAACTCTCTCTCAGCTTCTGTTTATCTGGGAATGTCATAATCTCTCAATCTCCCTCAGCCTGAATCATTTCACTTTTCTTATCTTCATGGTCAATTCTTTTTTCTGCCAGCTCCTATTTGCTGTTGAAACCACCTAAGGAATTTTTAATTTCAGTTATTGAGATCTCCAACTCCAGTATTTCCATTTGGTTCCTTTTTATAATTTCCATCTCTTTATTGAGATTCTCATTTTATTCATTCATCATTTTCCTGATATCCTTTTGTTCTTTCAACATGTTTTCCTTTATCTCTTTGGGTATAATTAAGATCATTTTTTAAAAGTCTTTGTCAGATATGTCCAAAGTCTGGTCTTCTTCATTGATGGTTTCTGGATTCCTACCTTGTTCCTTTGGATGGGCCATCATTTCCTGCTTCTTTGTCTTATAATCTTTTGTTGTATACTGTACATTTTAATATTTTAATGTTTAACTCTGGAATTTAGTCCCTAAGCTATCTGTTCCTTAAGTTTGTATCCAGCTAGTGATATGACATAGATATCCTTGAATGCCAGGAGCTAACCAAAACAACCCAATGCAAAAAAAATGCCATTCACAGTCTTTGCAGATTGGTTCTGTGTTGGCTGGTGAGTCGTTCTGCGTTTAGCCCTCCTACCAAGAAGATCATCCTGAGGCAAAGCAGAGGATCCTCTTCAAATTTTCATCTGAACTTGTGTCCTGTTCTGGACTTGGATGCCACTCGTGGCCTTAGGAATTCCTCTGGTATTGGAACACCTCCACTATTCTTTTTGAAATAGGCTTCCCTCTCTCCCAAGTGCTCTATTGTATGTCTTGAAGCCAGTAACACTATTCCCAAGGTCACTTCGATTTGATTGTTCCTTACACTATTTTCACTATCAGCAAGTTGCTTCTGCCTGCGGGGCAAGTTCTGGAATGGTAAGTCAAAGAAGAGAGTCCTGGTTCAGTCCTTCAGGCTGCCACCTGATAGACTGGCACTGACATATAGGTACCCCAGTATGCACAAAGCCAGAGACCCACAATGAGAATGCAGGCTGGTTCCACATCATTCCAGAGAGAGGGTAGA
This sequence comes from Chaetophractus vellerosus, assembly GCA_004027955.1. NCBI lineage: Eukaryota > Metazoa > Chordata > Mammalia > Cingulata > Chlamyphoridae > Chaetophractus > Chaetophractus vellerosus. The sequence goes on from PVKH010008952.1 coordinate 5,880, forward strand.
AGAAGGGCCAGCAAAGGTACCAGGAGATTTTCCTACCATTGTAAACTTTTTTTTTTTCTTAATTTGGCACTCATTCCTGTTACTGCAGCCCTCTAAATGTTTTTCAGAGCTCTGAAATAGATGTTTTGCCAGTTTTTTAATTGTTCAAAGATTCTATAGTGAACTAAAACCTTGGAGCATCTTATGCTGCCATCTGGGTCAACTGGAAGTCTCTCAGCTCCTTTTCACACTGTCCCTGTGGTGTGAAATGGTAAGGATACTTATCCCCATTTTTGAAAATAAAGAGAAACTGAAGCTTATAAAGTTGAAGTGACATAGTCACACAACTGCAAACTGAGGTAGAGCTTATACAAGATTCAGTTTAAGCACAATCAATTTACCACTGCCCCCAACTAAGGAAGTAAGCCACTAATTCTATACCACTCTGAAGCTATACTCCCCTTCCCTACGCTATCTGCACATTAATGATTGATCACTTGATTCATTCATTCTTTCATACGGACATGTAGCAAATCGTCATTGAGCACCATCTTCTTGCCAGAAATTCTATTAGGCTCCAGGGACTCAAAAGTAAATAAAACCCAATCCTTTATTTCTTGCACAAGATTTGAAGCTTGTACACAACTCAACACAGTATGGGTTATAAATGACATGACAGACTTCAGCAGAAAGTGGAGAGGGAACACAGAGAAGGGAACAATTCATCACCTAGGAAAATCAGAGAAGGCTTCACTAAGGAATAGACATTTACACTGAATCTTAAGAACATCAGAGTGTTTCAAGTAATTTAAGAAGGAAATTGAGGGCATGAAATGGGAGAAATGAGGGGAGATTATTTAAAAATATAGCCTGGGCCCTGGTTGTGAAGGACCTTATTTTAGTGCTTAGGAGGTGTGACTCTATCCTGTTGTCAGGGGGGTAGGAATTATTGCAGTTTGAGTGGAGAGGAGAAACAATCAGATCTGTACTAAAGGAAAAATTAATGTGGCAGAAGTAGAGAGGGTCGATGAGCAAAGGGAGAAAGTAGAGGCAAGAAACAGTTGAGGATGTATAGATGTAAAGGTCCAAATAAAATATATACACTAGGAGAGTGGCAATGGAGAATAAATAGGTTCAAGAAATTTATTCCACAGAATCAAGAAGATTTGGTGACCAATTACATTTGTAAATGGAGGAGAGAAAAAGCTAAAAAATTTTAAAAAGACTCCCAGGTAGATAACTGCTTAGATAAAATCTAATAACAATAATTAGCATTTATTTACTCTGGGCAAGGCCCTCTATGTACATTATTTCATATAATCCTCACAGTAACCCTAAGAAATCGGTTAGTACTAATCCTAATATTACAGATGATAAAACAGAAGTTCAAAGATCAAGTACTTTGCCCAAGGGCACATGCAAATAAGTGGCTTTTCTAGGATTTAAACCCAGGTCTGTCTAAGCTAGTGCCCCTAACTTGCTGTACTATACTGCCTCTACTTCTACCCTGGACCAAAAAGACATCATAGGACTAACTTTTGTTGAGTGTATGTGAGCGAACATGAATTCAGTTTGTATCTGTTCATTTTAGAGGTGCCTGTGGAATTTCCAGCTATGGATTCCAGAAATTAAAAATGAAGTTTGAAATATGGGACTTTGGGAGGTAGCAGGATTGCAGCCCTGAGGAAAGCCATTTTTAGAGGTAGAAGAGAGAAGAAACTCAAAAGAGAGGCTTAAAAGAACAAGGAGAAGGGTAGGAGAAGAACCAGGACAGAGCATGGAAGTCGGGATGGGGGAGGTCAGGTTTCAAGAAGAAAGTGGTTAAAAATGTAAGATACTAGAAAAAATCTAGTGATATACTAGACAAAATCTACTATAAATTCTAGAACTGGAAAAGAGGCTTTTGGATTTGGCAATTGGAGGTCTTGGGAACCTCAATAAGTCAGAATTCCAAGACTGATTGGTAAAGATAAAGAGTGAATGGGCAGTGAGAGAGGCAACAACAGAGATAGATTTCACTTTCACAAAGAATGGAACCCACATAGAGTTTGGAGCTTCCTGGTTCTGTAGCCTGATACTCTTGGGCTTCAAGAGTTATAGAAGCAGGTATTGATATATTAGCATGATCCCAATAACAATTTATGTCTCAGCCTTAGCCTTTACGGGAACTATATTTTCTTGAAATAATGTACTAGGCTCCTTTTACTTATTCCCACAATCATCACTTCTTATAAATGTTTTGGGTAATATAATTTTCTTTGGCAGCTTGCATAGAAACATCACATGCCTTTTAAGCCACACAGTAGAAATGCCCTTTCCTTATAAAACACTTTTGTCTGTATGGATAACATGCCCAAGATAGTCTCTTAAAATATATTCTGCTTTGTTTCTGGGTCTTAATTGATCTTAACAAAAGATATTCATTGCCTTTAAGGTGGAGAGAAGTCCAACAAACTGCAGCAGCTTAAGATTCCCATCCTTGATTCTGAAGCTTGCCAAGAGTATTACACATCCCACTCTCCAGAAATGTCCCAGAGAGTGCTGTGTGCTGGCTTCCCTTCTGAAGGAGGAAAGGATTACTGCTGCGTAAGCTCTCCACCCCCATCCCTCTCCTCCTCCACAATGGTCATGGGGGATAGGGGAGCTGACAGCCTGTGGGCAAGATTCTGGTTGTCACCAATGGTTTGACAAGATGGCCTCTGGGTGGAGCTATAAGAATCTTCTTATCCTCAGAATCCCACTATGGGTAATTTTAAGGACCTTATTTTGAGCACTGAATAGTTATATCTAAAGAAGTTTCCCATGGATTTCCAAAAATTTTCTACTGATAGGAAGTAAGGGAAAGAGTCCTCCTTTTATATTACCAGGATTTTGGTTTCCTTTCTTCGTGCCTCCAGAACTAGTCACTGTTGGTTGTGATTCTATAAGATACGGCTCATCATATTTCAGGAAGTGGGTTATAATTTTTAAAATCATACATTTTTTACTTCTCCTCAACCCTCACCATATATTATTAAGATAAAGTTAGTGAAGTTAAATTAACAGACAAAATATATCATAAGATTAAATCTACAGCTTACATATCAAGGCTGATGGCCCACAAATCCCTAACACTTATTACGGGTCCTTGCCAGTTTAAGGAGAGAGGGCTCTGGCATGATCATCTGCTTCAAGTGGATCCCCAGAGAAATACCCTCTTGCCTTTCCCAGCACCTCTTTCTCTTCCTTTTCTGATTCATCACCAACTAGACCTGTTTTTCTCCCTTCATCCCCAATGGATTAACCCAAGCATCTGAGGAAAGCCTGTATATTTCACTGTGGTAAGCATTTAGTAATGCTGCTTGACCCAGCCTTTTTATATTCCTCTAGGGTGACTCCGGGAGCCCGTTGGTCTGTCCCCTGCATGGTTCTGCATGCTATGTCATCTTTGGGATAGCCAGCTGGGGACTGGGCTGTGGACAGGTCCATCACCCAGGCATATACACAAGCATCAGCACCTTCATTGACTGGATCAGTCTGCACATCCAAGACAATGAAACTTCAAAATAACAAGTTTTCTGAGTTGATAAAACTCCTCCCTGCAATGTTCTCATCAAGGCAGCACTGGCCCATCTCCCACAGGTCTCAAAGAAAGCTGTGAAGACTTCCTTCTCAAAAGATGCTGCCTAGAGCTCATCTCCTTTCATGTTAGTAAGGACATACAATACTTTGCAGCTAGAGACCTGTTCAGTCTATACAAATTCATTTGCAGGGATGAAGGTGCTTCTTTTTCTTTATTTTTAAAATAATTTTAAAACATATATTAGCATTTGCTTCTTTGTCATGAGGAAATGGAAACTAACATATAGTAAATTGTAATTACTCTCATGTGTACTTTACATTCACTTTTTAAATCAAAACTTCTGTAGGAATAATAATAGCTATATAACTTATTACGTGTTAGTCTCTATTCTATACATTCTACATAAATTAAATGATATAATCGCCATACAGCCCTATAGAATAAGCATCATCATTATCATCCCATTTTAAAGATGGAGAAACTGAGGCACAGAAATGTTCAGAAATATCCCCCAGGTCAAATCATTTGTAAACTAGTGAAGCAGGGATTTGAATCTAGGTAATCTTGTGCCAGAGACCCATACAGTGCTATCCTGCCTCTCAGGTAGGCAGATTTGGTATAATTATACCCAATCTACAAATAATGAATCTGAAAAATACTGTTAGCAAGTAGGTCTTACTTGCTAACATAAAAGTCATAAAATTATCTTTTGAATTAGGATCTGATTTTAGGCTAATTCCTTTTTCCAAGGACACTGGAATCCAATTAAACACCTGAGAGTTTCCTTCTTCATCCACACTGAATATAATCTGAAAACCAGGTCTGGAAAATAAGGAAACAACCACCAAGTATTTATATATACTATATACATATAAATACCAGTTATATTGCCCAGCCAAACTTGATAGGTACAAGAGAAGGCTGAGATACATCCTTGCCTTCAAGAACCTCCAGTCTCATTGGGGAGATAAGGTAAATGAATCCTGCAACAATTAGGGAATAATTAAGGGGCAGGAGCTGTGGCTATACATTTGGTGGGAGCTGTTCCAGGAGCAGCAGAAAATAAATTAGAGTAATCTGAGAATGTTGTCTGGGGGGCAACCAAAGGATAATTTTCTGAAAATATGTTTGTTTGATGTCCTTGTTAATATTTAAGAAACTCATTATGTGAGGTAAAAACTTTCATAGGTATATAAGTTAAGATGAATTTCCTCAGGCTTCAACAGCCTATGGGTAGAAACAGAATCACTTTAATAACTTAAATTCCATTTATTCCTCTTCCCACCTGTCAAAAAGGAGCCCAGCCCTTGTGAAACATACTTCAAATATCCTGTAGTCCTGAAGGGATGTCTCACTTGTAGTTGGGAACAGCTCTGCCCGCCTCAGGCAATGCAGCTATTCCACCTCTAAGTGTAGACCTACCAGGAACTGCATTCTCCTGCTCAGCCTCCAGCTCTTCTCAGGGTCCCTGCCTCAGTACTCCTCTGTGTGCCACCACTCCTCCACCAGCTCCTCCCCCAAGCTACTGGAGCCCCAGCAGTGTTAAAACTGTCATGTTTCTTGGTGAATGAGGGAGAATGTCCCTCTGCATAGTGCTACCCTCCACAAGTATTGCTCAAGTCCTATTGTATTATAGGAACTTCAATGAAACAGTTCTTTCAGTTTTGATTTAAGGACCATGCTCTTGCTTTCCTTGGGATAAATCCAGCAAGGTCTACAGTGGTTGGCAAATGCAAGCAACAGACACCATAACGTTCTCAGAATTGTCCCCTTAAGATCGCCTCCTCAGATTCTCTGTGCCTGGATCATTCTTCCCTGTATGAATTTTTCTCTCAGGAAACTCCTTAGTCCCCAGCAAAGAGATGTTTGCCAATTCCTCCCCCACCAGTTCAAACGTCACTGGATACATCTGATACCCACTTAAACTCAAGCTGAGACCCACTACTGAATAAGCAAATTAATTATATCCTATAAACAGACTATAAACCCTATTTGTTAGGGTTAGTTTCTATGCTATGCTGAAGATATTAGGCATGAGAACAAAAAGTAAGAAATATTCTCTTAATGTACTTTGTTGAAGCCGGGTTTTAAGAGCCAATGATGAATGTTTTGGTTACAGGGAGGGCAAGTGGCTTCTCGGGCAGAGTCCTGGAGGTGTCCTTCAGGATGCAGCTCTGTAGGCCCAGAAATGCAACTTGCCAAGTGGCTTGCAGTAAGGAGGCTCACAGGAAATGAGCCCCAGACTCAACAAGAGGATGCATAAACACAAAGTCTAATGTCTTAACATATAACAGGTGCTAGTCCTTTCTAGTGACTAGAATATGTGAACTCGGATACATACATCCACCCACTCCTAACTTCTACTACCAAACTTTTTTAATGGGCAGCACAGGCTAGTGATAATTTACAAGGGCATCTCATCCAGGTATTGGGGAGGTCTGGGGAAACATTCCCTTTACACCCTTCCACTAAGCAAAATGCTCATGACTCTTGGGTAGGGTAGCAAACACCAGTATTAAGTCCTGCTTCCTGATTTCACTTCTCTCAGGTTCCATGCAGACCCCTCCTATATTAACACTATCTTCCTGACAGACTCTAATACAATGGCTCAGATCATAGGTTTCTTAATTATATAGACATAGGGTGGTCAGACCTGCAGAGTATTATACCCTAAACAAAGTGATTAGACTTGGGTGTTCCCTAAGATTCTCAATCATGTATTTATAAGTCATGGCTTGGCCTGTGATGAGCCTAGGCCAACATATGAGATACTCAATAAATTGAAGGCTAGTTTCAATCATTATGCTCTGATATTTGATCACCCCCAGGAGTTCCGGTTATATGAATTTTCCCCTAGACACTGTTAACACAAAGCATAGACATTCTAATTTTCTTAGAACAGTGCATTCACTTTGAACAATGTACATTAACAAAAGTGGCATAGGGAGGAAGTGATCTACTGACATACAAATATATTAAACACAGGTGATCTCTTCCTGAAACCCATTCTAACAAGACTGTGGATCCAAATTGATTTTACTGAAACCATTTTGGCTTGAAACCAGATGATGCACATGACAATTCAGTAAAAGAATAATTTTGATCAAAAATGAATACCCCCAGTCACCACCTTTCCAGATAACGATAATTTTAATACACTTTGGGGGTATTTTATATCTCTTTCTGCATATTGAATTTTTTTGTTGTTCATTTTTCCTAATTGGGGGCAGGGGCTGACTTGCTTTTGTGCTACTCCTTTCTGGGCAGCACAGAATACAAATATTCAAAAATTAGGGGTCTGGGAGTATTATCCTAAGGTGCTCAAAGGGATTTTCTTTGGGTTGATGACATATGGGTGTTCTTTAGGTATTTCTTAAGCTTGTTTATTCATTTATTCAACAAATATTTATAAGTGCCTCTATCGGTGCCAAGTACTATTCTAGGCATAAAGGATATTACAGTGAGAAAAAAAATGCACAAAAATCTAGTGTGAATGGGGAGATAGATTATAAGCAAAGAAATAAAATATATAGTATACGTTGGTGATAAATGATAGTGAGAAAAATAAAACAGGCATGGGGAATAGTGGCTTCTGGGTAAGGAGTTATTTGCAATTTAAATAAAAAGTAAGATCAGGGAAGAGCTGATAAGGTAACACCTAGGAAAAGATCTCAAAAAGGCAAAAGCTGCAAATATCTGGGAGTTAGAGCATCCCAGGCACAGAGAACAGTAAGTGCAAAAGACCTGAGGTAGAAGCGTGCCTGATATGTACAAATACCAGCAAGATGGCCAGTGTGTCTGAAGAGTTGTGAGCATGGGAGAGATCAAAGAAGTTAGATGGGGCGGGCAGCGTGTATAGCACCTTACAATTTTACTCCAAGTAAGACGAAAAAGCATCAAGTGGACTAACAAGACCTAAGCACATTTAACAAGAGCACTCTTGCTACTGTTTTGAACTTAGACTGAAGAGAGGGGAACAAGGGAGGAAGCAGGGATATGAGTTAGGAGGCTATTGCAGTAATCAAGGCAAGAAACTGAAAGCTGAATGGCAGCAGTGGAATTGGTGAGAAGTCAGATTCTGGATATATACTGAAATAAGAACCAACAAGATTTCCAGATAGACTGGATTTGAGGTGCGAAAGAGAGAAAATAAAAAATGGCTCCTAGTAAGTGTCTGAGCCATGAAGTATAATACTGCAAGATGTGTTTATTCAAGAAATAGGGGAGAGATTCGAGTCATATAGGTTTCTACTCTAAAACTGTCATATCTGACTTTACAGGATGTACATTTGCCTATGTAGACAAGTCTCCTCTCAGTTTCTTCAGTTAAGTCAAAACTTTTTTGTACGTGTTCCTCTTTCCCCATATATTTTTGCTCATTAGTGTATTTCTTGAGCTGTTTCACATTATTTCTTTCCTTTCTGTGAAATGGTTGTTTTTTAAACTTGGGACCACCAAATTATAAAGATGTATATTTTTACCTGACAGTTATACCACAGGCAGACAGGTAGGTTGAGAAGAGTGAATCAAGAATTAATTTTGTTTTGAAATTAAATTAAGCCTGGATGAGTTTGCTTTTTTGTTTTTTTATTTTATTTTTTTAGGAGTTAGTCCTTGACCACTAGTTTGATGCCATCTCCCTTTTGGGTGACCTGTTTCACCAGCAGGCCTATTATTCTCCATGACTAACTGTATAAGTGCTTAAATTGGAATAAATTGCTTTTCTACATTTAAAAAAATTACCGCTATGTTCATGGATTGGAGACAATGTTGTTAAGATGTCAATAGTGCCCAAAGTGATCTACAGATTCAATGCAATCCCTACCAAAATTCCAGCAGCCTTTTTGCAAAATGGAAAAGCAGATCCTCAAATTCACATGGACTTGCAAGGGGTCCCAAACAACCAAAAATTTTGAAAAAGAATAAAGTTGGAGGACTCATGCTCCCCTATTTAAAAACTTACAACAAAGCTAATCAGAACAGTGTGGAACTGGCATACAGATAGACATATAGAAAAATGGAACATAATTGAAAATCCAGAAATAAACCTACATATCAGTGGCCAACTGATTTTCAACAAGGATACCAAGAACATTAAATGACGAAAGAGAAGGAATAGTCTCTTCAACAAATGTGATTGGAAAACTGGATATCCCCATGCAAAAGAATGAAAGTGGACTCCTATCTCACACCATATACAAAATTCAACTCAAAATGAATCAAGAACCTAACTATAAGAGATAAAACCATAAAACTCTTAGAAGATGACATAGGGGCAAATCATGACTGTGGATTTGGCAATGTCTTAGATATGACACCAAAAACACTAACAACAAAAGAAACAATAGATTAATTGGATTTCATCAAAATTAAAAACTTTCATACTTTAAAGACATTTTCAAGAAGGTCAAAAAACAACCCACAGAAGGGGAGAAAATAGTTGCAAATCATGTACTGTATCTGATAAGGGCTTAATATTCAGAATATACAAAGAACTCTTACAACTCAACAACAAAATACAAATAACCCAATTTAAAAATGGGCAAAGGACTTGACATTTTTCCAAAGAGGATATACAAATAAAAATATGTTCAACATCATTAGCTATTAGAGAAATGCAAATCAAAACCACATTGAAATACCACTTCACACCCACAGGGATGGCTGTTATAAAAAAAAAAACAAAAACAAACAAAAAAAAAAAACAGAAAATAACAAATGCTGACAAGGATGCAGAGAAATAGTAACACTCATGCATTGTTGGTAGGAATGTAATATGGTACAGTCACTGTGGAAAGCAGTATGGCAGTTTCTCAAAAAGTTAAATATAAATTTACCAATAACCCAGCAATTCCACTTGTAGGCATACACTCCGAAGAAATAAAAACAGGAACTCAAACAGATACTTGTACACCAATGTTCACAGCACCATTATTCAAAATAGTCAAACATTATAAACAACCCAAGTGCCCATCAATAAATGAATGGATAAACAAATTTGGTACATGCACACAATTTAGTATTATTCGACCTTAAGAAGTAATGTAATTCTAAGACACGCTGCAACACAAAAACATTATGCTGAGTGAAATAAGCAAGGCACATAAAAATAAATACTATATGATTTCTCTTATATGAAATATTAAGAAATAGCAAATTCATAGAGACAGAAAGCAGATTAGAGGCTACCAGGAGATAAAGAAAATAGGGAAGGGGGAGTTGTTGCTTGGTGGGTATAGAGTATATGTAAATTTTGGAAATGTTTAAATAAAGTTAAATGGATATAAATCATTATTCACACACATACACATACACACACAAAAATACCTAATACCCTAGGGGGTTTTGCCTGAGCAAACGGAAGTGTGATGTTGCCATTTCCTGAAATTAGGAAGACCGAGACAGCTGAATTCGGGTTGGGAGGTGGGGAAGGGTGGTGGGGAATCATGAACTTGCATTTGATCATGGTAAGTTTGAATTGCCTAAGGTCATTCAAGAGGAGATATCAAGTAGGTAGTTGGATACATGAATGTGGAGTTCAGAAAAAAAAGTCCAGCCTGGATATGTAAATTTGAGAGCCATCAGCATATTGATATTTAAACCGGTAAAACAGAATTAGATCACAAAAGCTGTCCTGAGATTTGAGCCATGAGGTACTCCAACATTTACAGGGGGTGGAAATGAGGAGAAATTGACTGAGAATTGACCATTATATTTAGCAATGTGGTGATTATTGGTGATCTTGGACAAATGCAGTTTTAAAGGAGTGGATTCCAGAGAGAATGGGAGGAAAGGAATTTGAGAATTCAAGGAATTTTATTGCAACCATGGACACAGAAATAGAATAGTACCTAGAAAGGGATGTGGAGTCAAAAGAAAATATGCTCCCCCTTTTTTTTAACATGGAAGAAATTACAGCATATATGTACACTGAATGGAATGATCAAGGACAGAGAGGGAATTGATGATGATACAGTGGGAAGAATAATGGGGTGATGTTCTTGAGCAGATGAAAAGGGAAGAGAACCAGCCTACAAGGGGAACATCTACTTAGTTGGGAATATAACTGGTGATACACAGTAACGGGAAGGAAGGCAGAGAACAGGGACACATTTTATATCTATCTATACGTTCTAAATTTTCTTACACCATGGAAGAAATTTCATCAAACTGTTGGCTGTGCAAAGCTGGCACCATGTTGCAAATAGCCCAAACACAGCCCTTCCTCCAAATGCATCCTTTAACATTTCTTGGCCTCAGTTTTGTCAGCTGAAAAATGGGGGAGCCTCTTTCAATATGAAATCAGGGAATGAGTTTAAATTTGAGTGGTATCAAAGCCAAAATGTTCTTTATGAATTTACTGCACCACAGGTTGCTGTGGTATAGGAGAAGAAAGTTCGGCTAGATGCAGAAACACGGATTTGATTACCAGCTTTGCTACTTCCAAGCTGTGTGATCTTGGACAAGGCATGGAATCTCTCTAAGATTCTCTTTCCAAACTAAAGTGGTTATAAAATAATAGCAATTTCATTGGAATGTGTTTTGTTGTGGGAAAATGCCTTGTAAACTTTATAGCTCTATGAGATTGAAGGTTTTATCATTACCCTAAAAATAGAGGCTTTAACCCAGTTTGCTCTATCTTCACTTCCTTCATTTGTACCTCCTTTTCTAAAAAAATAAAAATAAAAACAGACATTTTTCTCAGGGGAAAAAAAACTCTTTTCTGGAAACACCCTGCCTTTGTCCCTATAAAAGACAAGGAAGCAGAGCCTGGGGCAAGTTTGTGAGCAACAAAAGTCCTGCTTATGTTTAAGTAGGAACTGGGAACACTTCCCTTATTTCTCTTCTTTTGGACATTTTCCCTTTCTCCCCTTCTTGGAGGCCAGCCTTTCTCTTATTACAGGTCTGAGGCTCACAGCCCAGAGTGGCAACCATACCCTGGCCATGCTGATAGAGCTCTCCCCTAGAAACTGCATTTACTTCCCCATTTACTCTGTTTTCTCCACAGCCTTAGCTGTGAACTCACAATCACTACTTTCTGGAGGCTCTAATCAGCCCCTGCCACAACAGATGCCATTTGGGAAGAGTTGAAGTAACTGTTGTATACCTGGGCAGAGGACTTGACTAGAACCACTGGTATACCTCTGTAGAGACAGCTGCTCAGGAGGGATTCCTCTGGATGTGGGAGAGATGACAGGAATAGGACTCTGCAAGTTGTTCTGTTCATCTGCCCACACCACACCATTTCTGGCAAACTCTAGTCATTCCCAGGGTTTTAAGACTCTTTATAGAGTCTGACCTGATCAAGTCCATATCAGCCCCACACTGCCAGGAGCATGCAATGTTTTCCAAGGCTGCATTTCTGTTGCACAAGCCAAGAATGCAAAGTGCTACTATTGCTTTATACCCATCTGCACTGCTCAGAGGGGTATTTAATTAAGTGCCAGTTTCAACATACCTTAGTTTTAAATCTTTGAAGAGGAAAACCCAGGAAATTCCAACTCAAGAAATATTCTGCATTGGTCCCTGCATTGGATACTTGGCCACCAGTGAGCTGGTTGCTCTATCAGTAGTCTTTCTTGAAGCTCACCAGTCAACTATATTTGTCTGCTGAGCTTCTTTGTTTGGGATGACAGTTTTGGAAAATGCAGGAAGGACAGGGAAAGTAAAAGGAAGGGACAGAGTGGGTGGGCTGCTCCTATGGTCTGGCAGAGCCAAGTCAAATATGTGGCCAGATAGCAGGAAAATGCTGATGAAGGTCATTCACATTAGAAAAAGGACCCACAGTTAGAGTAATGAGAGCAACAGAACAAGGAGAACCTCCTGGCTCCTCGGGTCCAAGTCACAGGAAATATTTTTGGGGAACAAAGCCAAACATAAACAAATAAGCCATAAGAAACAAAACCAACAGTTCATTTTGCATATTGGTTTCCTCTTGCTGCTGTAATAAACTACCATAAATTTAGTGGCTCAAAACAACAAAGATTTATTCTTTTATTGTTCTGGAGGCCAGAAGTCTAAAATCAGTTTCACTGGGCTAATGTCAAGGTATCAGCAAGGCTGTTTCCTTCTGGAGGGACTGAAGGGAAAATGTTTCCTTGCTGTCTTCATTTTCTAGTAGCCACCTATATTCCTTGGCATATAGTCCCTTCTTCCATCTTCAAAGTGCATCACTCCAATCTCTGCTTCTATCAGCACATCCCCTTCTCCTCTTACTCCGACTTCTGTATCCTTCTTATAAAGACCATTGTGATTACACTGGATCCACCCTGATAATCCAGAAAATCTTCCCATATCAAAAGCCTTAATTTAATAATATCTACAAAATCCTTTTTGCCATATAAGGCAGCATTCACAGGATCTAGGGATTAGGATGTTGACATATTTGGGGGGTCATTATTCAACCTACCACAATTTAGGCTTAACAGCTATGATTTAAGAAGTAGTCACTAAAATGATGTCTATTAAAAAAAAAAAAAAAAGGAAGAAGTAGTCATTTGGAGGAAAAAAAATGGAAAGAAATCATTCTCAAGGTTCAAAATCTAATGGAAAGTCCACAACAGCTTGGATATCATTTAAAGAGCAAACTCTCATTGAGCATCAACTTGGGCAGGGCATCAGTTCCCCAGAGAAGACTTGGCAGTGAAGGAGGTGTGGTCCCTGTGCAACAGAAGCTGTTTGGTAGGGCAGAGTCTCCTGTATGCTCAAAC
>PVKH010008953.1:0-19132 GCA_004027955.1 Chaetophractus vellerosus
GATTAAAATGTGAATTAAGAGGTGGCCTACATTACCTGAAGTTGGAATACCAGAACTGCACTTGTGTAATGCAGATGTAGGGATCCAAGACTTAGAGAGCCTAGAATGTTACATGTAAGAAAGACCTGCTCATCTACCCCAGGAATGTCCAGGAGACACAGCTGTCACCAGGACTAAGAGGAATAAATTTGGGAAAGCAGCTCCATCATCCTTGAAGAGCTCTGTGGGTGCTCTTCTCTGTAGCACAAACATTATTGTGATAACTGCTGCCACTGAACTTGGATCCTTAAAACAATGGGGATTATAAGGTCCCAGATTGGCAGGAGCCAAGTGGCAACACTTAATCAACGACAAAGTAGGCTTGGCTACCATATTGGACAGGAGTGACAAAGCAGTGATCAGAATACTCTGACTTGCAGAGACCTACAGCATTGGCTACTTGACCATGGGGTACCTAGAAGTGAAATAGGTGGTCAGTCTACTAAATTCTTACTTGATCTTTATAAGCAGAAGAGATCAAGTGAACTAAAATCTAACTTGAATCACAAAAGCAGAGTCACAGTCCCTTAATCAATCCCCAGGCTTGAGATAGTTTATAGACCCAGAACCCTTTGAATAAAGGGAAGGCCAGGCCCCCTTGGGGAAGTACCCTGGCACATTTCAAAAATTTATACTGTTAATCTCCTAGCCTTCCCAAATCTATCTATGGCTTTTCACCAGAGTAACTATGCATTGGAGCAAAGGAAATATTTAGACCTTTGGGGGATTGAGATTTAGCTCAAGTCTGTCTGACAGTGGGTCCAGTGTGTCCCTGACACATTCTGTGGCTATTTCTCTGGTTTCAGAATGTGTAACTGGAAAAGACATATTCAGCAACTGGCAGAATCCCCACATTGGTTTCCTGACTTGTGGATTAAGGGATATTATGGTAGTAAAGGCCAACTGGAAGCCACTAGAATTGCTTCAACCTAGCAAACGAGTAAATCAGAAACAATATTACATTCTTGGAGGGATTGCAGAGATTAGTGCCACAATCAGACTTGAAGGATGCTGAGGTGGTGATTCCCACGACATCTCTATTTAACTCTCCTATTTGGCTTGTGAAGAAAACAGATTTATCTTAGAGGATGACAGTGGATTATTGCAAACTTAACCAGGTGCGTACTCCACTTGCAGCTATTATTCAAGATGTGGTATCACCGGTTGAACAAATCAACATATCCCCTGGTACCTGGTATGCAGCTATTGATATGGTAAATGCTTTTCTCTCAATACTGTAAAAAACAGTTTGATTGCAGCTGGAAAGGCCAGCAATATATATACCGGGACTGTCCCACCTCAGGGGTATATCAACTCTCCAGCCATATGTCATATTCTAGTCCACAAGGAACTTGACCTCCTTTTCTTTACACAAGAGATTGCACTGGTCCATTATATTGATGGCATTATGCTGATTGGACCTAGTGGATAAAAAGTAGCAACTTCTCTGGGCTTATAGGTAAATCATTTGCTTGTCAGAGGATGGGGGATAAATCCAAAAGACTTTCGGGGCCTTCCACCTCAGTGAAATTTCTAGACAACCAGTGTTGTAGGACATGCCAACATATAACTTCTAAGGTGAAGGGTAAGCAGTTGCATCTAGCCCTCCCTATAACCAAAAAAGAGTCTCAGTGCCTTGTTGTTTTTTTTTTGAATTTTGGAGGCAACCTATTTCTCATTTGGGTCTGCTCTGCAACTGGTCCAGGTAGCTGTGCAAGCTGTTCCATCACTTGGGCCATATGATACAATGGTACTGGAAGTGTCAATGGCAAACAGAGATGCTGTTTGGAGCCTTTGGCAGGCCCTTATAGGAGAGTCACAGCACAGACCCTTAGAATTTTGGAGCAAAGCCTTGCCATCCTCTGCAGTAACTAACCTCCTTTTGAGAACGAGTTTTGGCCTGCTACTGGGTCTTAGTGGAGACTGAATACTAAACCATGGGCTATCAAGTTACCATTATACTTGAGTTTCCCATCATGAGCTGGGTATTGTCTGATCCACCAAACCATAAAGTTGGACATTCACAGCAGCACTCCATCATAAAGTGGAAGTGGTATATGCGAGATAGGACTCAAGCAAGCCCTGAAGGCACAAGTAAGTTACATGAGGAAAGGACCCAATGCTTAAGGCGCCCGCTCCTGCCACATTACCTTGTCTTTCCAAGCCCACAGCTATCACCTCTAAGGGAGTCCTTTATAATCAGTTGACTGAGTAATAGAAAACACAGGCCTGTTTTACAGATGGTTCTGCATGATAAATGGGTACTATCTGAATGTGGATAGCTGCAGCAGTGCAGCCCCTTTCTGGGACATCTCTGAAGGATAGCAGTGAATAAAAATCCTCCCAGTGGACAGAACTTTGAGCAGTGTATTTGGTTATTCATTTTGCTTGGAAGGAGAAATTACCCAAGGTTTGTTTGTATACTGATTCATGTGCTGTGGCCAATGATTTGATTGGATGATCAGGGACTTGGAAGAAATATTTTTGTTAAATTGGTGACAGAGGTGTCTGGGGGAGAAGTATGTGGATAGATCTTTCTGAATGGGCAAAAACATGAAGATATTTGTTTCCCAGGTGAATGCTCCCCAGAGGGTGTCTTCAGCAAAGGAAGACTTTAATAATCAAGTAGGCAGAATGACCCATTCTATGGTTACCAGTCAGTTTCTTTCCAAAGTCATTCATGGCATTGCCCAATGCACTCATAAACAAAGTAGCCATAGAATTAGGGATGGAGGTAATGCTTGGGCTCAGCAACGTGGGCTTCCACTAACAAAGGCTGACCTGGTTACAGCCACTGCTGAGTTCTCAGTGTGCTAGCAGCAGGAACCAACACTCAGCCCCTGATATAGCACCATTCCCTGAGGTGATCATCCTGTTACCTGGTGGCAGGTTGATTACATTGGACTGCTTCCATCATGAAAGGGGCAGCATTTTATTATTACTGGAATAGACACATGCTCCACATACAATTTTGCCTTTCCTGCACATAATGCCTCTGCCAAAACTACCACTCATACACTTATAGAATGTCTTATCCACCATCATGGCACTCCACATAGTATTGCATATGATCAAGGAACCCAGCTCACAGCAAATGAAGTGTGGAAATGGGTACATACTCATGGAATGCCCTGGTCTTACCATGTTCCCCATCATAATGAAGCAGCTGGATTGATAGAGTGGTGGAATGTCCTTTTGAAGACTTAATTATGGTACCAACTGGACAAAATACCTTGCAGGTCTGAGGCAGTGTTCTCCAGGAGTCTGTATATGCTCTAAATCAGCATCTACCCTATGGTGCTGGTGCATTTATAGCCAAGATTCATGGGTCCAGGAATCAAGGGGTGAAAATGAGAGTGTCATCACTCACTATTACACTTACTGTTCCACTAGGAAAATTGAATTTCTTTTCCCACAAACTTAATCTGTGCTGGTCTATAGATCTTAGTTCTAAAAGGCAAAGTGCTTCCATAAGGAAACACAACAATGAGTCCATTGAATTGGAAGTTAAGACTGCCATCCTCATGGCTCTGAATCCACAGACAAAAAAGAGAAATGCTCTACTGGCTGGGGTGATTGATCCTGATTATCATGGGGAAATGGACTACTACTATACAATGGATGTAAAGAACAGTTTGCCTGGAATACAGAAGATCCCTTACAGCAGGGGTTCTTAACCTTTTTTGTTCCATGGACTCCTTTGCCAGTCAGATGAAAACCATAGACCCCTTCTCAGAATGTAGCAGCAGATAGTTCTATGATACTCACCAAGCATCAGGTCTAATAACTACCATAATTTCGTAGTATGGAGGAGCATAAACATTTTTCAAAATATACAAAGACTGTAATGTGATATGAAATGAATACTACTGTAATTTGTTGCATACATTCATAAGTGAAGGAAATACTAGATTTCAGTTAGAGGTCAGAGAAAATAAAGATAAGTTGATTTGTTTCAATTCAAGCTCACTGACCTCCTGAAATCTTTCCATGGACCCCTTGGGGGTCCACGGACCCCTGGTTAAGAACCCCTGCCTTAAAGCATCTCTTAGTATTATCATGCCATTTGATTAAAGTCAATGGAAAACTGCAACAACCTAATCCAGACAGGACTACTAATGGCCCAGTAACTTCAGGAATGAAAATTTAGTTCACTCCACCAGGCAAAGTACCAAGACAAGCCTAGGTAAGTGCTGAGAGTAAATGGAATATGGGATGGGTATTGGAAGAGGGCAGTTAAAAATACAAGCTATGTGCATGTGACCAGTTACAGAAATGAGGACTATAATGTTTTTGAGTATCCCATCCTTGATTTGTTATGAATATGTTTGTATATATACATAAAGCAAATATCTTTGTTTTCTTCTCTATTTTATGGCCTTATAATATAATGTAAGTTGTATTAACTTTATGTCACGTTATTTAAGTTACAGATTTTCATGTTTAAGAGTTAATATTACACAAGGACTTGCATCCTCTTATGGGGAAAGCGTTAGTATGTATGCAGGACAGAAGACAGTTGAGTCAAGTTAGGTAAAAGTATGATTGTTGTTTTTATTTAGAGATCAAGTGTGGTATGGGTTTAAGAAGTGCATTGGTGCCAAGTTGGCAAGGGGTAGACTGTGATGGTTATATTCATGTGACAATTTGGTCAGGTTATCATGTCCAGTTTTTGGGTCAAGCAAACACTGGCCTAATTGTGACTTTGAGGGTGCTTCATGGATTTAAATAATTAGATGATTGCACCTGTGGCCAATTACATGTACAATTGACAAAGGAGATTTCTTTCAGCACTTTGGGAAGTCTCATTCAATCAATTGAAGCCATTAAAGGGAAAAGTGATGATTTCAGCAGTCAGAAAAAAGAATTTCTATCTCTACTTCAGCGAGCCAGCTTCTCCTGAGGAACTTAATACCTTCATTTGAGTTCCTAACCTACAGCCTGCCAATCCCCATGGTTGCATGGGTCAGTTCTGAAAATATATCTCATAATATTTACACAATATTCACACACACACACACTTATCCTATCAGTTCCATTGCTCTGGAAAACCCTGATTTATACAGAGATTATTCAGAGTTTCTGTTTTCTTTTCTTTCATCAGTTTTTGTAAGTTTGCCAATGTATTTCTATTTCCCTAAATAGTAGATTTTTGGACATTAAATTGTTCATAATTTCCTCTTAGCAACTTTGTAAAATTTCATAGTATCTGTAGTGACTTCTCTGTTATTTCTATTGTTAATTTCATTCATACTGGTAATTGGTGTTCTATACTCTCACATTTCTTTTCTCAATCATTCTTGCAAGGATTTATCATTTTATTTGTACTTTAATAGAAAATTATCTGTGATTTTCTGTATTACGATTTTGTTTTGTTATTTCATTCATTTCTGCTTCTCTAATATTTTCTTCAATCTACCTTCTTTGGACTTAAGTTTCTGTTTCTCGTTACAGTCTTTTGAATTGGAAGTTTTATTATTGTTTTTCAACATATCTTCTTTTCTCTTATATACTGTATGATTTCTTCTGATAACTGTCTTTGACCTATCTCATATGTTTAACTTTATGCCTTTTTATTATCATTCCAATAAAAGTAATGCCTAATTTTCATGGTGGTACCTTCATGGGTTATTTAGTAGCATGTTTCTTAATTTCCAAGCACTTGGAGATATTCCATTTATCTTTCTGCCATTGATTACTATTTCATTTTATTGTGGTCAGATAGTCTGTATACTTTCAGTCTTTTTAAATGTGAAGAGACTTGTTCAATAACTAGCATTTAGTTAATTTTGGTAATTACAGTATGTGCACATATGACTATTGTTATGCACAGTTCATTAGGAGGCATAAAATAATCTGTATGTTTCTTGCAGCAGATTTCATTTTCCAAAGATGGCCACAACAAATATCTCCCATCCGACATGCTCATTTATTATGTGACCATCATATTCTTATGTGGGCTTTATGTCTTTTCCCCTTGAATCTACATGCTTATTGATATCCTTGCAACTAAATTAATGTGGTAGAAGTGATTTTGCATGCCTTCCAAGCCTAGGACAGAAAGGTGATGCATTTATGCCATGTTCACTAAAACACTTACTTTTGGAACTTTGGGCCACCACCCACTTGGAAATCCAACTACTCTGAGGCCACCATGCTGTGAAGAGTGAGACCACATAAAGAGGTTATGGGTAGGTGTTCTAGTCAGAAGTTCTAAAACTAGGAATCCTCCTAGCTCAGACACCAAACATTTGAATGAATGGAACTTCACATAAGTCCAGTCCCTAGGCTCTGTGTATTTCAATGCTGAGGCTCAAACCATGATGAAGCAGAGAAAAGCCATTCCCCTTTCACACTTTCTAAGATTCTGCCCAGCAGAAGTTGCATAATAAAAGGGTTATTGTTTTATGCCTCAAAGTTTCAAGTGTTTATTTTTTTATGCAGCAATAGTAATTGGAACAGATATTTAATACCTGGAAATGAAGTGCTGCCATAATAAAAACCTAAAACATATGGTATTGGCTTTGGGACTGGGCAATGGGCTAGAGCTGGAAAAACCTGAAAGGACCTCAAGGAGGATGGAAGGATAAGGGAAAAAAGAGAACCTTGTTACTTGGCGGTGGAAAATTTAAAGAAAAGATTGCCTATAATAACATGATAAATATAAAGTGTGCCTAATGAATTAGTTATCTCTATAAAAGATTCAGGCAGAGTGTCGAGTTTGCATTTTGGCTTATTCTGTTACCTACACCCTATAATAGCATAAGAGAAAAGAGATGGATTAAAGAATGAACTGCTCAGTTTCAAGTGAAATTGAGAGTAAACATAAAAGGCCCAGAAATGTCTTTTCAGCCAGTATTAGGTCCTCAAAATAAGGAAGGGCCTCAGGTTAATGATCAAATCAGGCTGATACTATAAGGATAATTTGTTAAGATGTCAAAAAGATCTAAGACCACGTCTCATAGAACCTTTCAGGCAGGAAAAAAAGACAGGTTTTTAAGTATCTTAAGGGTATGCTTCAGAGAACTTCTCTGTTATAAAGTCATACTCTAAGAATCTCAACTGCAATGTCCATCAGCAATCTCCCTAGGGGGTTCAATCCTTTTGGGTATATACCTAGAAATGCATTGCCAGGTCATTTGGTAATATGGTATGGATTCCAATTTTCTCAGCACCATTTGTTGACTATTTTTTCTCATTGAGTGAACTTGGTACCCTTGCCAAAAATCAATTGACCTTAGAAGTGAGGGTTTATTTCTGAATTCTTAATTCAAGTCCATTGGTATATATGTCTGTCCTTGTGCCCATACCATGCTATTTTGATTACTGTGGCTATGCAATAAGTTTTAAAATTGGGACGTGTGAGTTCTCCAATTTCGTTCATTTTCAAGAAGGTTTTGGCTATTTGGGTCTCCTTAGACATCCACATAAATTTGATTAGGATTTTCCATTTCTACGAAGAGGACTGTTAAAATTTTGATGTGGATTGTGTTGAAACTGCACATTGTTTTGGGTAGAATTTACATCTTAACAATATTTAGTCTTCCAATTCATGAACACAGAATATCTTTCCTTTTATTTTGGTCTTATTTAATTTCACTCAGCAATGTTTTATAGTTTTCCTTGTCTTTTACATCCTTTGTTAAATTTATTCCTAGTAATTTAATTACTTTAGTTACAATTATAAATAGAATATTTTCTTGAATTTTTCTTCAGATTGTTCACTGCTATTGCATAGAAACACTAGATTTTTCATGATGATTTTATACACCAGCACATTGCTAAATTTATTCTATTAACTATAGTAGCCTTGTTGTGGATGTTTTCAGGGTATTTGTGGCAGCTTGATATTATTTATGAATCCAAAAAAATGAAAAAGATTATGTTTGTAAACTGGTCTGTTTCTCTGGGTATGATACCCTTTTATTAAATGCAAAGGTTTTAAGTTTACTTGATTAAATCTATTTAGGGGTCTGATTTGACAATGTCAATAGGGCAAGACACTTGTTGAGTCCCTGTCCCCTTCTTCTGATATAAACAAACACTCACTCAAGAAGTCAAATGGAAGAGGAGAGAACTTGGTCATTTCAGTCCTGCCATGTGATAGAAATGAGAAGGCTCAAACACCTAAAGTCCCAGGAAGACAGATGAGCCATTTGCCTGATAGTTTGCAGCCAAAGAGAACAGGATGCTGAGCAGCTGAGAAAGCCCTGAGAGACCAGGCAGAGATCATCAGTGACCATTTTGCTTTGACACTTGGCAATTGAATTTGGTGAGAAAGCAGCTTTGAGTTGGACTCTTTAGAGCCTTGTAACTGTAAGCTTTTATCCCGGATAAATACTCTTTATAAAAGCAAACAGATTTCTGGTACTTTGCATCAACACACCTTTGGCTGACTAATACAAAATTTGGTACCAAGAGTGGGTGGTGCTTTAGCAATTACCAAAAATGCTGGAATGGTTTTATAAATGTGTAAGGGATATTTTTTTGAGGAGGTATGAGATGCTTGATAGAAAAGGCCTAGATTGCTTTAAAGACACTATTGATAAGAATATGAATACCAAAGAGACTTTTGATGAGGGCTTAGAAGTAAATGATGAAACTAAGTGGAGGACAGGTGATCCATGTTTTAAGGTTGCAGAGAACTTAAGATTGACTCCTGGTGTTATATGGAAGGCAGTAATTGAAAATGGCAAGCCTGGACATTTAACTGAAGAGCTTTCCAAAATAAACTTGGAGAATGCAGCTTGGCTTCTCCTTTCAGCTTATAACAAAACACTAGAGGAAAGAGGTAAGCTGAGAACTGAATTGTTGGGCACAAAGAAACCAGAAACTGATTCTGGAAAGTCCATGCTTCTGGAAATCAAGCCCCCAGATGATAGTGCCCATTTGTTGAATTACCTAAACTTGGAACTTATAAGCCAGGATTGAAAATGCAATTATCCACGAAAGACTTGTGGAAAGCGTTACTGTCCAATGGCTTGGATCCCTGCTTCCTACATGCTAAACCAACAAGCATTTTGTGAGATCTATATGAACAAAACCACTGTCAGCCTGGCCTAAAAGGGACATGGAGGGGAGAAATGGAAGGGAAAATGACCTTTAGAGGAAAACCATGGAAGCTGAGGTCTGGAATTAAGAGTGCTCCTTGGGCCAAGAGTGATACCCCAATCATGTGTATGAAGAGGGTAAGTTTCCCTCAACATTTGAAGAGGGCAGGTGTTTCAGCCTGCTGTTCAGAGAAAGTTTTGCTACCACAGGCTACAGAGAGATTGGAGCATATTCCCCAAGGTTGGGGAGAGTGAGGTCACCAACCCAGTTCTCTGGCCTGTGTGCCAGAGCTTAGGGAGAATGTTGCTGCCACCTCACTGCATTAAGGGGGTTGAGACACTACCCCAAAGATTGGGTAAAGTGCAGCCATTATCTCAATGTTCTTGGAGCATAAGGTCTGGAGCATGGTTGCCACTCAAATGCTAGGAACCAAGAAAATGGCCATTGGAAAAGCTTGTGGAAAGGTTGAGCCCCCATGAGGTTCCAGGAAGAATAAACCATCGTCTTAAGAATGGCTCTCAATCTTTGAAATCTAATGAAGTATGCCCTGCAGGTTTTTGGAAATGTAGGGGACCAGGGACTCACATTTCCCTCCAAAATTTTCCTTATGGTACTGCAAATGTTTACGCTTTGTCTGTCCCTTTGTATGTTGGAAGCAGATAACTTGTTTTATAAGTTTCACAGATCTACAGCCAAAGGAGACTTTGCCCCAAGACAAACTGTATTTCTGTAAACTGATTGTGATATGATTTTTATACTTAGTATTGTCACTGATTTAACAGTTTTTTAAATATTGTAATGTGTTTTTGGGATTCAGAGGGTGGAGTGTGACAGTTTGATTTTAATGAATACCAACCAAAAGAAGAGAAAGATTATGTGTGTTAAGTGGTCTGTTCCTCTGGGTATGATACCCTTTGATTGTATTAAATTCAAAAGGTTTTAAGCTTACTTGATTAAATTAATTTAGGGCTTTGATTCAACCATGTTAGTAGGGCATGACTCTGGTTGAGTCCCTGCCCCCTTGACGGGCCTATATAAACTGACACTCACTCAAGAAGACACATGGAAGAGGAGAGAATTGGTCATTTAAGTCCTGCCATGTGACAGAAAGGAGAAGGCTCAAACAGCTAAAGCCTGGGGAAGACAGATGAGCCATTCCCAAGATAGTTTGCAACTGAAGAGAACAGAGCAGCTGAGTAGCTGAGAAGGCTGGGAAAGAAAGGAACCCTATGTTGATTGATATACGAAGCCCTGAGAGACCAGCAGAGATCGCCTACCATCTTGGTTCAACACATGACCACTGACTTTGGTGAGAAAGCAGCTTTGAGTTCAATTCTTTAGGTCTTTATAACTGTAAGATTTTACTCAAAAGAAATACCCTTTGTAAAAGCCAACAGATTTCTGGTACTTTGCATCAGCACCCCTTTGTTGACTAATACGATATTATCTATATAATATCATGTCATTTGCAAATATGGGAAGTTTTACTTCTTCCTTTCTAATTTCTTTTTCTTGCCTAATGCTCTGGCTAGAACATCCAGTATAATGCTGTATAAACAGTGGCAACAGTGGGCATCCTAGCTTATTCTTGATTGTAAAGGGAAAGCTTTCAGGTTTCCACTGTTGGGTATAATGTCATGGGTTGTGTGTGTGTGTGTGATTGTGTGTGAGTGTGTGTGTGTATATATATATTATCATGTTAAGGAAGTTTCATTCTATTCCTAGTTTTCTGAGTGATTTCATCAAGAAGCGATGCTGGATTTTGTCAAATGCCTAATCTGTGTCAAATGAGATAATCATATGTGTTTTCCCTTCATTCTATTAATATGGCATGTTACATTAATTGATTTTCTAATGTTGAACTACTCTTGCACACCTGGGATAAATCACACATGGTCCTGATGTATAATTCTTTTAAAATTTCATGAGATTTGATTTTCTAGTATTTTATTGAGGAGACTTGCGTTTGTATTCATAAAAGATATTTGTCTATAATTTTCTTTTCTTGTGTTATCTTTATCTGGCTTTGATTTTAGTGTTATGGTGGCTTCATAACACTTGCTCTTTTTCCCCAATAATTTCTGCCTTTTAATTGGGTGATTTACAGTGTATATATTTAATAGTATTATTTTTATTACTAGGTTTATATCTATCATCTTGCTATTAGTTTTATTAGTCCCATCTGTTCTCTCTTCCTGTTTTCTTGTTTTTCTACCTTATTTTGGATTCCTTATTTAATTATTTATTTTCATCTCCCTTGTGGGTTTATTTCTACCTCTTTTTGCTTATTATTTTAGTGATTTCTTTGGGTTTAGAGAATACATCTTTAGTTTATCACAATCTAGCTTCAAGTAATATTATACTGCTTGATACACAGTATAAGAACTTTACAATTTTATACTTCCATTATACGCTCCCAGCCTTTATGCTATTGGTGTTATACATTTTTCTTATATATATGTTACATAAATCCCATTGTATACAGTTATTTCTTCTGCTGAAAAAGTCAATTGTATTTCAAAGAAGTTTAAATAAAATATAGCCCTTTATATTTACCTATATAGTTACCATTTTGGTATTCTCCATTCATTTGTGTAGATCCGTTTTTCATTTAGTGTCATTTTCTTTCTGTCTAAAGGATTTCCTACATTTCCTATAATGTGGGTCTTCTGTTGATGTTTATGTCAGAAAAGTCTTATGTAATCTTTCCTTTGAGAGATATTTTCACTGGGTGGAAAATTTTATGTTCACAAATTTTTGTTTTTCATTGGTTCTTTGTAATTGGATTAGTATGTGCCTGGATATGGTTTTCTTCATTCTCCTGGTCTTGGATTTCATTCAGATTCTTGGATCTGTGTGTTTACAGGTTTCATGAAATTTGGAAAACTTTCAGGCATTATTTTGTCAAATATTTTTCTGTTCTTCCACTTCCTTTCCTTTAGTAAATCTATAAAACTTCTAGCATGCTGCTCAATTATATGTACCAGTTCATTGATGCTTGCATGTTTGCTTGAGGTATGTATGTATGTATGTGTATTAGTCAGCCAAAGGTGTGCTGATGCAAAGTACCAGAAATCTGTTGGCTTTTACAAAGGGTATTTATTTGGGGTAGAAGCTTACACTTACCAGACCATAAAAGTCTGCAACTGTTCAGGCTTCTTCTTCCCCTTAAGGCTCCGTGGTCCCAGTTTCTTCCAATATCAACTGTAACCTGGCAGACGTCAGCAGCCATCTTCCTCCAATACATGGCAACAGACTTTGGTGAGGGAAGTAACTTACCCTTTATAGCCTGGTAACTGTAAACTTCTACCCCAAATAAATACCCTTTGTAAAAGCCAACAGGTTTCTGGTATTTTGCATCAGCACCCCTTTGGCTGCCTAATACACTTACCATCCTGGTTTTTTTGCATAGTTTCTATTGCTGCATCTTCAAGTTCATTAACCTTTTCTTCTGCAATATCTATCCATCCATTGCCATATTTTTCATCACAGAAACTGTAGTTTTCATCTCTGGAGGTTTGAAATAGGTCTTATTTTAATATCATACATCTATCCACTTAACTCCTTGATCATATATGGAATATAAAAATAACTGTTTTAATGTCCTTGTCTGCTAAGTCTAGTATCTGTGTTCAGATGGAGTAAGTTTCAGTGTATTGATTTTTTTCTTCTTTTCTTCATTTTGAGCTTAATATCTTGTTCATACATGCTTATTTTCTTTGACATCAAATGTTGTGCTCACTTTGTTGTGGTTAACATCATGACTACTCTTGACACCTTGAATCTTACTGCCCTGGTAGATCCCCAAATCCTTAAAATATGTTTGCTTGTTTGTTTTTGTTTTTATCCAGCTTCTTTCTAGTCATTATCACTAGGAAGCTGGCACAAAACAAGCTAGACTTTCATTGCTGGTAGAGGAATTGAGCAATTATTTAATTTTGATCACAAAGCAAAATAATTCTATTTCTAAAAGTAAGATATTACTAGCTGTAAACAAGTTACTTGACAGTTAATGCTTTTTAATGGGATAAGCTATTTATAGAAGTTTCCTCTTTGACTCTTGGAATACTAGAGTCCCCCCTTATTTCTTTATTCCATCAAGGCTAAGTCATAAATATTTTCTATAGCAAGACTTCAAAATTTGAACTCCTGGATAGCAGCAACATATTCATCTTTCATTCCCACTATACCTAGTTTAGGATTTTGAATTCTATTTTTCATATAAATAGTGTATTGAATTTAAACAATTATGTTTGAGATAATGTTAAAATATTTTCAAAGAACACTATGTGCAGGACATTATCTTAAATAATTTAACTATATTATTCCATTTACTTTGAAGAACAGCATTATGGGATTTGATTCACATTGAACAGATGAGAAATCTGAGATTTAATTATCTCACCCTAGGTTCCCAGAGCTTGTAAATGTTGGAGCTAGCATTGTACCCAGGCAGGGTAAATTTAAACCTTGCACACAGACACTGTGTTTATGCTCTCCGCCAAAGACAATATATCAAGGTACTTGTCTGCTTTTATTATTTGAAATCATATCACAAATTACATTTTTAATTTTCTGTATATCCTAGGAGGTACATTAGAAAATTACATGATTGGATTTCTGACAATTTTATTTTTATTAGCAACCATGGAAATGAAAGCATTTTAGATTTAGAAGTGGCTTTCAGTCTTCATCTCAACAGCATACTTCCTGTTCTTTTCCCGGTAGCAGTGTAATAGTCAGAGTTCTCTAGGGAGACAGAATAAAAAAGAGATATCTATGAATAGTATGAGATTTTATAAGAGTTTCTCATGTGACCGCGGTGATGCACAAGTCCAGGTTCCACAGGCAGGCTGCAAACCAGCGGCTCTGATGAAAGTCCAATGAAGGTCCTTGATGAGTTTCTGGGAGACATTGGCTGTCCAAAGACAAGCTGGGAAATTTTTTCTGAATGCTGAAATCACCTCCCCTTTTAAGGCATTCAACTGATTGGATAAAGCTTGACTCATTGCTGATGGCAATCTCCCAGGTTGAGGTAGATGTAATGAACTCTCTTTGTAGTAAACTCACTGATGACTAAAATCCTTAACTGTCCTCGTATTACAATTACCCAGTGCTTGCTTGACCAAACAACTGGGCACAATTACCTGGTTGAGCTGACACATTAGCCTAACCATCACAAGCAGTAAACAGTTGTGGCTGGGGCGCTGTTATCACTAACCTGTCTCCTATGCTGACTGAAGATCTGCATCTGGTTAAGAGTATTAACGTCCCTCTCTTTTTACTCTTTTCTCTTCCTTGCTCTTCTCTGTACTCCAGTCCCCTATGCTGATAGCTTACCAATGCTTACCTGGACCAGGAGGTAAGCATTCATTGCCAGGAATGTTGCTTTGCCTGCCACAAGGCTTCCTCAGAAAATTAGATTGATTCCCTCCCCTAGGGTGCAAATTTAGCCCCAACTCTTACTTCCATTCTTTCCCTAAAAGGTAGGTAAGGCTGGGATTTTAAAGCACATTGAGAGGAGACTAGAGGCTGTAGTTCAAAAGGGATAAGTGACCTCCCTTGCAAGGTGGCAGTCAGAGTCAGGGCCCACGTCTCTTGGTTTAACTTGAACAGATAATAATGAATCGTAAAGTATACTGCACACACAAGAAAAGATGGACAGTTTACTTGAATAGGCAAATCAGCTGCATTATTTATGAGGCTCTTCTAAAAGACAGAGACTTAGGTAAACATTTAAAGATATACCATATTTCCATAATTCAAAGATGGTCATTTTTCAATTTTTTAATATTTCTGAGGCTTCTTGTTCAAAGTATATATTATATTATATTTTTTGTTTTACCTGAAAAAAGTAAATTAACAGTGTTTTACAATCCAGGAAATTATATTTTATCAATTAGTCTCTGGATATTTACTTTAGTGTAGACATCATAGAGTTCAGTTCCATTATCTAATTCATGCTCTTAGTACATCATCAAACTGCTTTATCTCGACAGGATTTCATCATAGCAAAACTCAAATATGTTTAGGAAAATAAAAAAAAAATACATAGTGGCACCATACAATGTTAATTGTGCTAATGCTTTTTCTACTTTAAGTGTGATGAAGACATTTTGTGTAAACATGATATATTTCTTCTCAGTTATTCAAACAATTTTGTACGGATTTATGCTTTCCTGAGAAAAGTGAAGATGATATGTTATCTGTGTAGACCATTGAAAGAAGGGTAAAACAGGTTTCAAATTGGGTATAAAAATTCATAGAATTTTTATTCAACTTTCCATTAAAGAAAAAAACCATGCTTTTTTTCTGCAGACTTTAAAATGGAAATGTGAACTCTTATGATCCCTGGATCAGTCACATGTGATGTCAGAGGAATTTGACTTTATTTCACTTCCATGTTTCTCATGTAGAGGCTCCAGTTGCAGAACTTTGCTACTTTCAGAGAAAGAACTCCTTCATAGACTATGGAAATTATACTCCAGCTTAATTTTGCAGTTACACAAATCCATCCTGTCATAGTAGGCACTAAATTCTGGGTACTTTGAGTTTGGTTTCATGGGATTTCACTGGTTTTGTTTCCCATATATGTATGACATTGGCAAAAAAGAACGAGTTATTATGCACAGAGTTTTCTGCTGACGTTAAAAGAAATTTATTCTGATAAATTGCAAATAAAAACATATCTATAGTTAAAGTGTTATAATTATGCTTTGTATTCTTTTATAAGTAAAAATAGAAACTTTATTTGCTGAAAGATTGCCATGAACAAAACATTGCAGATGTTGGTGAAGAAAATATAATTTTCAAATATAATGAAATTTCTCCATATGAAGAAAGCCAGAAATTGAATAAGCATGAACGTATATCCTTAAGATCTATTTCAGAGTTAGGAACACTTACCTGAAAAGTATATCCTATTCTTAGTAAATGCATTGTGAATCTCATGTAATCTGATTTTAAATTCAAGATATATAGAAATTTGGGATATTTTAAAATGAAAGTCATAATGTTTTCCACATAGTTAAAAAAAGTAGTATACTAAAGCCTTAACTGCGCACACCCATCTTGCTTCACGTTCTAATACATATTAATGATGCTTTGCATAATTTTATTTGGCTTTTTAAGCACTTAATTTAATATCATTCTAAGCAGTGATTATTATTTTCCATAATCTCACTTTAGTCTTTTACTAGATCAAGAGAACAAATATGACTTTCCTTGCCTAAACTTTGTTTATGTTACTTTCAACTAAGAATATCAGGTGCAACACCGAAACAAACAATGAAGGAAAACTTTTTATATATATACATATATAATATAGTGATAATATACATATATAAACATATATAATGTAGTGATGATAATAAAACATAGTCAAATGGTTTAGGTACTGTTCTGAGGTCTTTAAATTATAAACTTTGGGCAGATTTTGCTCTCTTAATCTCCCTAGTATTACCGGAACTTAATTAAGCCTGAGCATATATTAGATGAGTGTTGTCAAAAATAATGTTTGCCTATCCCATAAGTATGGAAAACTTTATGATCTTTATCTTCTACATATTCATTTATTTAAGAAATATGGAGTGCCATTGCATTACTATATTATATACGTTATGAAACATAAAAAGAGAAATGGAAAAAAAATGAGATAAAATTGAACATGAGTAGAATTAGGTCTCAATCACCTTTCTTTGTTGAGAAATATGCTAGATTAGCAAAGCCTGCCAGCTCTGCTTGTAGATGTGTTAGACAAGCCAATACTTAGCCCAGTGAAAGACAATCTGAGAAGTATGAATAAGGATGACACTCCTTTTTTTTCTCCAAGAGTTTCTATTCTATTCTATTCTATTCTATTCTATTCTATTCTATTCTATTCTATTCTATTCTATTCTATTCTATTCTATTCTATTCATATTCCAAACCTCCCCTCCCTTCCTCTCCCCTCCCCTCCACTCTAAATTTTATTTCTATATGCCTGGGCTCCCTATAAACACTCCAATTTCCTTCTAACTCACACTATGCATCTTTCCTGTCATTGGACCTATTTCTCTAACTATGGATTTCCACGCTGCACAAGAGAAATCCTATAAATATCTAACCATGCAAACCAGGGCACAGTATTATTTAATAACCTAGGACAGAATGGATAAACAGAGACTGTTCTGGGAAAATTGTGATTGTTATTTACCCTAACAATAATGGCATTTCTCAGGTGTAAGTTTTTAAAAATTTAAAAAGAAACACATACAACTCACCTGAGCCTTTTGTTCCTGTGACAGTTACCAGTGTAGAATTACTATATAGTTCCTAACATTGTCTTTTAGCTCCTTCTAAGTGTCTTAATAAAAACTTTAGTCTTTGTTATTTTATGAATATTTTCTTCCTTCTGAACTTTAAAAATCATTCACATAAGAAAAATAATTTTTAAAAGAACTTAATAAAAGAGATTTTTCATCTCTTAAACTTTGGTAAGGGTGAAAAGTACACGGAGAGAAGAGTGGCAGAATACACATTTTTTTGCATGTGGAAAGGAAATGCATAAATATATGAAAAAAACAGAATAAAAAATGCTTTTGTATACATCACAGTGAAATTGCTATAGGGAACAATTAGGTGAAGCATTGCAAGGGAAACAATTTTTAGAATGTTTTAGAAAGTAGAAACATTTTCACCAAGTCAATCTAATGACACTACTTTAGAAAGAAAATGACTATATTGTTTTTTCACTTTTTTAATGTTTGAGTTATTAGTGCTTGTCCTAGTCCTCTGTGATGTAAACTGCATAACTACTGGGGGTGAGTGAGATATCAGGGCAGAACAGAGGACGTGGACGTGGCTGGACTGAACCAGCTAAACTGAAATTAATGGGTTTTGATCTATCAGATTTTAGAATATATTTTAAATTAATTAATTAAAGTTTAAATTGAGTTCATTTCTTAGCAAAATTCTTAAGAGCACAGTTAATTAGCTAAGGTCCAAATTTGCCAGCAGATTCTAATTTGACGAGGGATTTCTTCTGGGCTTCTAATTGCTATGTTTGCCTTTTTAAAATCACAAATCCAAAGTCCAAGAGAAAGCTGCTAGCCAACTGCTTATGTGCCTTACAGAGAAAGCATTCATTAATAAGAAATCTTATTGGAGCTCTATGTGTTATTTAGAAAACAATGAAAATCAGTATATGTGATAGCAGAACTATGGTTAGGTGCTTCAAATATCCCTGGCAATTCAGGAGGAAAAGACCATTTGCTTATTGAAAAATAATACATTTGATTGAATAAAAATGTTACAATACGGTGAGTATAATGCTTTCTGAGAATTTTAAATTTAAAGTATGCATTTTCATTTCAATTTACTAAATGCAACTACAATAAAAAATATCTTGTCTATATAAATTTTCTTTGTGAAAGATCTCCTTAAATGGTCCATTTTCACCCTTAGAAAAGATGGCACTCTAAACAAATAGCATATCTAACTGCTCTAGCGTATTACCTAAATTATCGTTTTAAGCCTAGAAAACTATTATGATTCTTCTCATGATAAGCAAAATGTAACTTTACATTTATATTGAGCCAGAAATGCTATGCATGTTTCTATGAGGGCAATGATAGAAGAACAATATCTTTATTTGGATTAGATGTTAAGTTTGAAGAGAATTATGATGAACCTTATTAACTACAAGCAATTTCTTAAAAAAATAGATTTTAAATTTATGTATTGCCCAGGTGAGATCTTTTCACAATGATTTTGTAGTAATGGAAACTGATGCCTAAGGCATTTGAGTTATTAAAGATTTGAAAATCTGAAATTACTGTTCAAATGTATTGAGATTTCATGAATTGATGGGTTCAGAGTTTAAATGAGTTTGTGTTTAAGTCATTGTTCTTTTATTTGCAGATACTTTCAAAATCCTGAATATATAAATCTATATGATATAGTGCCTACTGGCCTTCTGAGTGTTCTTTCAGTGAATTTTACACTGACATATAATCTGCAGTAATCAATGATTAAGTCAAACGGCCTTTTAGCTACTAAAATT
>PVKH010008954.1:0-19143 GCA_004027955.1 Chaetophractus vellerosus
GGGGGGGGGGGGGGGGGGAGCGGTGCGCGGAGATAGATTTTAAAAATCTAAAAAAAAAAAAACAAACTGTCAGTTGCTTTCCTTAAAATGACTTTGTTCATATTTGAGAAAATGTCTGTCACATACTAAAGTTTGAAAAACCATAGTTTGTTAGTCATTCTTGCAGATAAAATAGTTTTCCATGGAAAAACAGCTACTACAGCTGGCAACTCATATAATTGTACAAGTCCTTCTCCTCAGGATAACATCATAGTTTTTTGTGCAGCAGAATAGAAGTGCTTTATGAATATATCCCATTTCATTACAGAGAATATTAAAATATATATATATATATATATATAAGATTTGGTATTTATAAAATAAATTTTTCTTTTTCATCAAGTGCATACTTAAGTGAAACCTTGAGATTGCAGGGTAGTGAAGAGAACAAGATGCTACTAGTATAGTGTTTGGTGCCACTGCCTTGAATCAAGCTTAACATTCCAGCAGTTTTATTCACCATTGATTTTGTATCATTAGTGCAAAGTCAACACATCGAAAAAGGCAAATATATCTTTTGACCTGGCAGGCCCCCTGAAGGGTCTCAGACCTCCAAGAGCCTTTGGACTCCACTTTTGAGAATTTTTGCCACCTGCCAATCTCATGTATGAATATCAATGCAAAACATCTAAATGAACAAGTAGAATACAGCATTACACTAGAATAGTAGTGCTATGATTAGGCCCAGGTAGTATCCCTCCTTTGAGTATAAGGATGGTTCAGTATTAGGAAATCTTTTAATATAATCTACAATGTTAGTAGCCCAGGGGAGAAAATGCAGACAATTATAATAGTTTCTAAAAATCAAACTGATGAAACAAAAGCATCATTTTAAAATTTAAAATCACAAAAATAACTGCCACGGACAGGGCAAAATCCGCCACGGGCAGGGCAGGTCGCCCACGAATGGAGTGCAGCCAGCCACCCGCAAACTGAAAGCCGGCCGTGAACGGAAGCAGAAGCCGCCCACAAGCGGGGAAAGCCGCGCCTGCGCAGTGACCCAGTCTCGGCGTGTCGCCGCAGTGGGGGGGAAGGGGAGATATGTAATAAAATAAATAAATCTTTAAAAAAAATAAAATAAAATCACAAAAATAAAAACACATGCTAAAAAGGAGTAAATGCTTCCTTAATAAGAAATATATGTGAATTTGTGTGTTTATTTGTATATCTGTGATACCTTTTTTATGTACTGTGTTTCTCAAACCAGAAGTCATCATCTTTAATGGTGAACATTGGATGTACCCCTTTTTTAATCAGGAAGAAAACAGTTGCTCGATATTGTGAATATAGCTGTCATTTTAACATTGTGATTTGCCACATAATGTGACATACCATTATGATAAAGAGGTATACTTGAAAAATATACATGAACTATGATTATTTATAGATGATATTGTAAACCTGGAACAACTCAAAGAAGCAACCATAGAACTGTTAAAATTTTGTATGTCAAATTTTGAATTGTCCCTATAAACAAAGCATTTCTTATTAATGCTTAGAAAATGGAGTAAAAATATTCATAAAAGTAAAAAAGATTAGACCCATGAAAAGGAATATGCAAGATCTAATTGAAAAAATATACAATAACTGAAAGAAATAGAAGAATGTTTCTGGGATAGAAATTAATCTCTTCAGAGCAGCAGTTGAATTCTGACAGATTGCCTTACTTTTGGAATGTGACCGTATTGATTCTATATTTTACATGTAAAGAAATTCTAAGAGTAATTGGAAGGGAGGGGTGGATTAAGGGATTTGTCCTATCAGCTTTTCTTTAGCTAAGTGGTAATGGGACAGATATTTAATATAAGGTTAGTAATGTGCTAGATGCTTACTCATTTAATTTCTCAACTCTGGGGTAAAATTAATCTCCATTTTACAAAAGAAACAGATTTTCAAAAAAAATTTATTTATTTCCCCCACCCCCATTGTTTGTGCTCTCTGTCTGCTCTCTGTGTGTGTTCATTGTGTGTTCATCTTCTTTTTTAGGAGGCACTGAGAACCAAACCCAGGACCCCACATGTGGGAGGGAGGCGCCAATGGCTTGCGTCACCTCTGCTACCAGAAACAGATTTTTAAGCAATGCCATTTGACCACTATCACACAGACAGGATTCAAATACAGTCTTTGTTTCCCAAGTCTGTCTTCATTTTAGTTAGGCAAACTGCCCTCAAAACTGTATTGTATAAGCCTACTTTTCCAGCCAAACTTCCTCAACCCCTATATTCCACCAACACTGATTTATTCAGTCTTCTCCCAAAATGTCTAAACTTTGCTACTTCTATGCCTTTGCCTATGTTCTTCTCTGTCTGTGATATATTTCGCTTATTCCCTTCCCCACCTGTCTCTGGTTTACCTATGCTTGGAGTTTTACCAAAATTCTGCACCCCTCCCTCTAGTAAATTTTTTTGTATTCCTGCAGTTGAAAGTATCCTTCATTTCCTGTATTCCAACATACTTTACACTTTTATTATAATACAAATCAATCTGTTTTGGATTCTTTTTGATTATGTAGTCTCTTGGGCGGGGGAGTATAAAAAAATGAGGGACATGGTTCCTGAACTAAAATTTAGTAAGAGAAACAGACATGTAAACAACTGACCATTTTGGATGGCATTGGAGATAGAGAAGACTTCATTGAATAGATTAGATTTGAGCTGAACCTTGAGAAATGAAAAGGGTTCAGTTACGTAGAATCTGGGGGAGCAGTATAAATATGGACATGGAAGAGTTGTCTGTGGGAAGAGATGCACTGAGAGATGAGAATAGAAAAGGGAGTTTGGGACCAGATCATAGCGAGAACCTTTCTATGGAGTTTGGCCTTCTTTCCTAAGGAGGTTGTGAGAATCTGGTTTTAAGGAAGAAGAAGGGAGTGTACAAAGAACACGATCTTAATGTATTTTAAGAGCTCAGGTTCCTGAAAATCATAAACTCTAATTGAGTCATGAAAAATACATTTGAGCAATGTGTGGCTTTAAAAACATGAGAGTTTGTCCCATATATAAATATGTTTTTCTGAGGTAGTAATCTAAAGCTCAGTTAAAGAATGTCTGTCAACTTCAGTCATCACTTCCTTATATACATTTTTATATGTATGTATATGTAGAATATTTTTACTTATAGTCAGTGATGCATTGATACTTTCTTTTCATATACAAAAACTAGCCAGTAATTTTCTAGACTATATACTTTCATTTTTGAGAATAAGAATTCTTAAGTATATTAAGCATATTTAACCAATTTTTCCTTACTAAATCAGGAAGTTTTTAGGTATTCACCACCTGAAGTTACTTGGTTGTTTATAACAGTTCTTATACAAACTAGCATAAGAAGGAGTTATTAATACCCCAAAGAGAGAGAGCTTTCAATATATACATAAGCAGAGAATAAAACT
Source organism: Chaetophractus vellerosus (assembly GCA_004027955.1). Lineage (NCBI taxonomy): Eukaryota > Metazoa > Chordata > Mammalia > Cingulata > Chlamyphoridae > Chaetophractus > Chaetophractus vellerosus. The sequence goes on from PVKH010008954.1 coordinate 3,431, forward strand.
GTTAAAATTTCTAAATACTTTGAAATCAGTGGCACTACTTAACTTGAAAAACTTACGTTTCAAGAGTTTTACTTATATCCTCCACTTGCATAGCATTCACTTAGCAGCCTTTGCAACACAGTTACCTTCCTGAAGTAGTGTAGGAAATCTGTTTCAGCTGTTTATTGCAGATCACCTTATTCATGGGAATGCTTAGTGACCCATGTCTGTAAAACCAGAGAAAGACATATACTAAACTATAGTTTCTTTCTTTCCTTTTCCTTTTCTTTTCTGAGATACTAGGGCTGAGGATTGAATCTAGAACCTCCTATGTGGGAAGCTGGTCCTCAACCAGTAAGCCACATTGGCTCCCTATAGTTTCTTAATTTATTGGCAGTAAATTCTTTGTGTTAGTTTTAAGACAGGCTACATATTTTGAGCGTTATCTTTGTCATTTTAAGATTTCATTTTGCAAATAAAAAGGTCTTCTTTTTAGGAATTTGAAAGCTAAAAATAAATTAATTTCCTAAAACTGGTAATTAAACTGGGATGACTAAATTAATGAAATTTCTTATCCTTTGTATCAGGGCTTTAACTTTTGTGTATTTAAAAATAAGTTGATGTTTTGTATAGCAGTTATATGTATTACTTTTTTCTATGTAGTTTATGGTGATGTACTTCTTTTTGTGTATTGTTTAGCCGTATATGTGGGAGTCCATGTCCTGCAGTGTGGCCTGATGTAATCAAACTACCATATTTCAACACCATGAAACCAAAGAAGCAGTATCGTCGAAAGTTAAGAGAAGAATTTGTTTTGTAAGAAAGGGATGCTTAAACATCCATATTGAATTGAATTTTTTTAAAAAGTTGTTTTAGTGAATTCTAAATGTCATTCTGTTTATTGACCCAAGGTAGATCTAGCACAGATCTTTTAGTATTTAATTTTGAGTTTTCTTTTGCTAAATGCAAATTATCATTTCATCATCGTCATGGAATCAGTGATTTGCGCTTGTATGTTTGATTTGGCTCTTACATGAAAGAACTTTAATGAAACAGTTTTCAAGCTACCTGAGGTCAGGATTTCATTTTAGAAAACTATCTTGTCCCATTCCTAATCTATGTTACAACAGCAAATTGCTCCTAAAGCAATAAAATATATTGTTATTTGCCAAATTTTAATTTATTTCAAATAATAATTATATAATTATTTTCAAATGAAATATTCATTCAAAAGGAAAATTTGAAATTTATTGGAATAAAGTGTTGTAAACATATTGTAAATACCAGTATTTAAAATAAGCTCATCAAGAAATACTAAACTTATGTCTAAAGAACATATTTACCTTTTGTTATCCTTTCATGCTAGTATTCCTGCAGCTGCACTAGATTTATTTGATTACATGCTCGCCTTGGATCCTAGTAAACGCTGCACTGCTGAACAGGCTCTTCAGTGTGAGTTCCTGCGAGATGTGGAACCCTCAAAAATGCCTCCACCAGAGTAAGTGATTTTTTATTGTGTTAGATTCCACATAGGTAGAATCTGGGCAGTTTTAATAACATCTATATATAATGATCAGAAGATTTTCCATGCTCAGTTAAGTTAAAAAAAAATAAAAAGAATAGCAGTAATACACATAATTTGCACATCTAGAATCCAAATGCTTGCTTAATGTTTAGCTAACCATAGGACTAGCAAAAGCAGCCTCCCTCTGGCTAATTTTAGGGTTAATTAATCTCAAATTTGTATTAATAGATTTCAACTCTGAAAAAATACTGCTACTATTATTTCTAGTACTATTCCTACCAACACTAGTGTTTATACTACTACTAGTACTTCTGCAGCTAAAATTTTGATACTAAGCATTTTTCATGTATTTGTATTCATCTTTATAATCCTAGCAGGTAGGTACTATCATCATCGCCATTTTACAGAAGAGGATGCAGGCTCAGAGAGGTTAAGAAACTTGCCCAGGAATACAAGTGTAGTGAAGGTGGAGCCAGCTCTCAAATTTTTTTATTGTAATAAGAAAGAGAATTTCTGAAATACTCCTTGGCATAGTATGTAACTGAAAATCCTTTTCCTTGAAAAGAAGAATATTAGTATCAGAAGCTTGCATGGAATGAGTTTATTGTCTGATGGGGGAGGGGGAGTGCTAGAGTTCGGGGTTCAGATTAGCAGGGTTCTTGAATCTTCACTCCTTTATGGCTCCTATAGTTTCTCTGGAATTGATTTGGGGAAGGAAGGGGGCTGTGGAAGGAGACAGCAACCCTCTTTCTCCACAAGAGGATCTAGAAACTTTGTAGGTATTTTCTCAGTAATGTCTTAAATGATGATGAGCATCATTAAAAGCAAGCCTATCCCTACATAATAAAATGTTTGCCTATGGTAAAACTATCACTTTATAAAGGAATAAAACATGGGCTTTGGAGTTCAAATCCTGGCTCTCCCACTTATCGGTTAGATTGGGCTTATATTTCTACAAGACAGTCATATTCAGCTTCATTGAGTTTTTATTGAGCTGTATGTATAGATGACTGTGGGATAATTTGAGAGGCAAAAAAAGATCTACCTGACATGCTGAGGAACCTGATTCCTTAACTCTTGAATTAATTGTTTCATGTTTGTTTATAAGTATATATCAGCAGTCTTGAAACTTAGGCTGTAGTACCTCCTCAAATAATTTTTTTAACTTTTGGTTTTGAAAAATTCCAATCTTACAGAAAAAGAGAGCATTCATATACCCTTCACCTAGATCCAACAATTGTTAATATTTATTCACATTTGCTTTCTCACTCTCTATAAATTTTTTTCCTGAACTCTTTGAATAAATTGCAAAAGTGCCAACACTTCACTCATAAATATTCCATCATGTATCTTCAAGAACTAGGGTTTTCTTTGGTTTAATTGCAGTACCAGTACAAAGCACAAGAAATTTAACATAAGATTGTCTTAATATCAGTCAATATTCACATTTCCCCAGTTGGCCTAGTAATTTCCTTTATAGGCTCTTTTTCCTTTTGACTAAAGAGTTAAGCCAAGGTTCACATTGCATGTAGTTGTCACGTGTCTTCAATCTTAATTCCTCCTTGGGGATGGCTTTATGATATTTACATTTTTATTTTTTTTTTATTTTTTTTTATTTTTTTTTAAAGATTTATTTATTTTTTTACTTATCTCCCCTTCCCCCCTCCCCCCCCCCCCCCCCCCCCCCCCCCCCCGTTGCGACGCGCCGAGACTTGGTCACTGCGCAGGCGCGGCTTTCCCCGCTTGTGGGCGGCTTCTGCTTCCATCGTGGCCGGCTCCAGTTCGCGGGTGGCTGGCTGTGCTCGATTTGCAGGCGACCTGCCCTACCCGTGGCGGCTTTTGCCCTGTCCGTGGCAGCTTTTTGCCCTGCCCACGGCGGCTCTGGCCCGCCCATGGCGGCTTGCCATTCTCAAGGCGGTCTGCCCGCTAGGAGAGGTCCCCGGGAACCGAACCCAGGGCCTCCCATGTGGTTTCCCAGCGAGCTCTTTATCCACTGAGCTATCTAGCCGGGCCCTGATATTTACATTTTTAAAGAGTCTGTGCTAGTTGTCTTATTAAACATTACACTTTCTGGATTTGATTGCTTTCTTCTGGTCAGAATTAGGTTAACATTTTTTTAGCAAGAATAATACCTGGGTGGTGATGTGTGCCTCCTGCTGTGTCACATTAGGAGGAGTATGTCACTTTACCCATTATTAGTAGTGCTAAGTTAAATCACTTCGTTCAGGTGGTTCACCTGAAGGAATTCTGGTAAAACTATTTACCTACCACATTTCCAGTTGAGTCAAACTTTTTAAAATCAAGGGTTTGAATAGTTGCAGAAGGTGCAATTTTCAATGAATTGTAAATATTGACATTTTAAAATGGAGCAGTTACATCGCTCTTGTAAATGTGTCCAGTGAAATCTAAATACTTGGCACTTTTTAATCCACCAACATTCACTTGAAAAATGAACAAAAGCTCTTCTTTAACAATTGTATGTTGTTCCTTTTCATACTTTACATACTGCTCCTACAAATTTTTTATTCTAACATAAGTTATATTTTTGCTTAAAAGTATTTTCTCGACCACCCTATTGTACTTCTTTAAAATAAACATATGTATATAAACAGAAATGTAAATTTTAAAAATTTACAGACTATAAAACTTATTGCAAATATTAGTGGTACACATTTAGAACCCTTATAAATAAGTATTTGCAAATGGAAGTTGTGTTATAACTACATCACTGAATTTTTTGAACTCCATTCATGTTATATTATTTTAGCATAACTTGTTTAATTCAATGTAAAGTTAAGGTGTCAGCATATTAATTTCAGTGCTGCTTTGACCAATCCATTTTTTAAACTGTGTTTCTTATTACATACTTTAAATATGTATATTTTTTGTCAAAACCTTGAAACTGTAGATTTTTTTCCTATTCAGTTTATGGGAAATGTCTCCCTATAACCTAATGTAAATTCTGTCCATATTGTTAATCAGATCATGTAAATGAAACCTGACTACATTTTTCCATAAAAAGAAACAAGTTTATAAACACTATAAATGAGTAACAAATTATGGAATGCATCTTGTAAAGATATATTACTAAAGTAGTCAGGTCAAGATCAATCCAATATCTTTTTAATACAAAGTTATATAAACTACATAATACAGCATTTCTGATTATTTTGGAATGTATAATGAGTACTTAAAAGTTACTATGAAGAAAGGCATGGTATTCCTTTGGAAAATATGTGTTTGTGTCAGACTCTCATGATCAATTCTTAGAAATAATCAAATGAGAGTGAGGTGAGAATGGGGTATGAAAAATTAAAAAAATAGCTCCATTAATTGTATTAGATGTCCTGCCTAACTTCTCTGATATACTTATTAGAAAAAAATTTATATTTTGCTAAAATAATAATTAGACTGAAAGCTACCCCATAGTTTTATTTTTCATTAACAGCAAGTGAAAATATTAAATAATTTGGAAAATGAAATTGATGACTGATATTGGTATAAACATAGCCTGGTAAAAATAGTTCTAAACTACTTCATTGAATGATAAATAATATCAGAAATGAATATAGTGTCTACTCTGTGACAGGCACCAAATACTTTATTTTATGTTAACATATATAACCTCTTCCGCATTCCCATTTTTAAAGATAAGGAAAGCGAAGAAAATTGCTTGCTTAACAAGATGCAGCAAATAAGTGGCTGAGCCAGCATTTGATCTTTTCAAGGAAAGTTTGCTAATCTTGGGAAAAAAAAAATTCCTAGTGTATCTAAAAGAGTGAGCATCACTAACCTGTACCATTTTAGTTATTTGTTGGGTAATGTTTTTCTTTGCTGGAGAAACAGTATTGAAAACATACACAAAGCATCTCTTACCTTTAAATTGTCAAAGGGAACAAAAGCCCTTTTTTAGTGGATTTCTTTGTTATGCTCTAAAGGGACTCAGGCTTTCCCTTGAGAGTAGTGTAGCATAGCCCCTGACAATCGGGGTGGAAGAGGTGGAATCATTCTGGTTACTCCATTTTGCAGTATTGCAGTACATCTGAATTCAACATCCCAACAGAGACTAAAGCCATATATCATATAATTTACATGGATACTTTCATACACATACACACACAGCAAGAAAGGAAAGTCTTTGGCAGGTTTATGATGCTTTCAGGCGGCTTCCCGGTATCAATATTTCAAATTGTCCCTTTGTTTGTTACTCCAGGAGGTTTTTACACGCTGAGGCAATGCACCATAGTAAGATGGCTGAGAGGTATGCCTTTGTTTTGTTTCTGGACCTCAGGTGCATAGAATTGATTTAATCATAATCCTTGTTTCACTCATCATTGGTCCATGCATGGCTCTATTTTATTTATTTTACTTAGTTATTTTTAATAATGTTAATCAGCAGCCATGAAGCTACCACCCAAACAAAAGCTAGAACCTTGAAAATAACCTACTTTAATCATATCATAACCACTGCCCACAACCCACTCCCCTTGCCTTCTTCCACCTGAGGTAACCATCATCCCTTGTTTTCTTCTGTATATACTTTTGTTGTCATCTATATGTATATATATATATATACATTTTTGTTGCCATCTATATGTACTCATAAAAAGTTATATTTTTTACTTTAGTTTTTAATTTTATAAAAGGATATGCTGTTTGTAATCTTTTGCGAATAACCTTTATTAATATTATATTGCTAAGATTCAACCATATTGTTGCATATGCCTTTATTTTATTAAATGAGAAGAGTGATTGTGAAAGAGGAGGTGTGAAAGAAGAACCTGCTTGAATGTGCAGGCCATTCTCAAAGATCAGTTTAGGAAAAGAGGACATGTTGATATGGAAATTAATTCCTTTAAAACAATTCCTGCCAGATGTACCCCTTTGGAAAGTCTTCATATACCCCTAGAGGTAAACATATCCCAGTTTGAAGACTGCAGATAGGTAGATATATATATATATATATCAACAGGTTGGGGCTGCTTAAGGGAATTTATAGATATTCTGGGCAAGTTTATTAACCTTTCTAAGCCTCAATTTTCTCATCTTTCAAATACATAGAATAGTAACTTTTTCTATTGGGTTTTTTATTAGGGTAAGAAGAAACATTTACAGATCAAACATTAATCTCTTTCTTTATGCAGAAGTTATTCTCAAGTGTTGTCAGTGTTATAAAATGACATTAGTATAGAATTGTTTCAAAACTGTGGATAATTCTGATAGTTGCTAGTTATTCAGAACTCTTCATTGATGAGTGATGAGCCTCTCTATGCCTGGATTACCTATTTTTTTAAATCTAATCTATAGCATTAGTTTAATTGTAGAGCATTTGTAGACGCAAATGAGTATTTTAAAGAAGTAAAACGCTTTTCACAAATGTTATGTTCTAGCCTTTACTACTATTTTACCCTATGTCTAGTTTCTGCAAATGGCATATTTTTCTGCCTTTTTTTCATGTATTGTTCAATGTATGATATACTGTGATAAGAATGACTTTAAAAGGTTCCACCAAGGAACAGAATAACCTACTTACATAGATATGTATATAAAAAATTCATAGATTTAGTAATAGGTTATTTATTGATTATTCAGAAGCCAAAATTTAGTCTTTCTATAAATAAAGATGAAGCTCTGGAAAGAGAGGGCCAGGGCATCAAGGATAAGGTTTTTTTTTTTTTTTTTTTTTTTTTTCGGAGGCGTTTTCAAAGCATTTTAATCTGTTTGATGTGTCACTCACAAACAATTTAATACTTATATATATTTTTTCCTGTTAGCCTTCCTTTATGGCAAGATTGTCATGAGTTATGGAGTAAAAAGCGAAGAAGACAGAAACAAATGGGCATGACAGATGATGTTTCCACAATTAAAGCCCCCAGAAAGGACTTGTCTCTGGGCTTGGATGACAGTAGAACCAACACACCCCAGGGTGTGCCACCATCTTCACAACTGAAATCGCAGGGCAACTTGAATGTAGCACCAGGTCAGTAATGCTTCCATGGGTTTGTTTTCTTCACATTGTTTTGTGACTAGTGTTGATTATGTTGCTGTAGTGTTAAAGCATCTTGCAGATAAAAGATGAAAATTGATATATTCACCAAACTTGATATTTCCTGATTATTTTTATTTGTGCCAGTATAGATGTTTTACTGCTGCTGGCACCAAATTTTAAGCAATCTCAAGGTAAAGTTGACTTATAAAGCAGTCATCAAATGAGGTATGATTGGTCAGATTTCTCTGTTTTCTTTTTCCCCCTAGTGTAGGAGTCAGTTGGACTTTTACTACCATTACTCTTAAGTGAGGCTCAGCAGTCAATGTCTGTACACTTAAGGGGATTTTAGGTGTGGAAAAAAAATATAGGAGAGATCGCCAAAAATCATAGTGGGAGTTCTTTTATATAATTTATAATGTCCTCAGACCATTCTTACTGTTATATATTTCCCCTGTTATAATATCTCAAAGATTGGAAACTGATAATTGTGCTAGGGATGACTTGAAATATGATAAGGAAGGATATATTATATTCTGTTACTTTTTGGAACCGTAAATTCCTATGACTCAATCTGTTATAAGATTAAGCTACTTCATGAGAAGTCAGTCTTCTAAATGTCATGTGTTAAACTCATCATCTTATTTAGTTAACAACTAATTTTTAAAATGGAATCCACTCCTTCATTTTTTCCTCAAGAATAATCCAGAAATCATTCTGCTTTAGTTTAAAATTTTTAAATGAAGATAGACTGCAAAGCCTAAATAAATGTGGGTGTGTGAGAGAGTGTGTGTGTGGGAGGAGGGGGTTGGTTTATTAAACATGGAAAGTAGCTTAGCTCTTTGTTAACAATGAGTAACTGTTGACTGATTGATTAGTTGATTGAAACAGATCTGCAGATCAGATCGAACTTTCTGTGTTTGAGTATAAATATAGGGTAGATGAGCTGCAGATGCTTGAGAAAGATAACCATGTCATATACAGGCTTATCCTTGACCTTTATCAGACACCATATTTAAAATACTGATATATTTTACTTTAAAAACAAAAAAGTAGTTGTTACTTGTTGCTCAAAAATATTCTTCAGTATTTCTCTAAATAATGCATTCTCCTTGTTCCTGAAGATATTTGATATACACTTAACTTAGGAGAATGAGAGCTATCTATGTAGTTACCTATTTTTTCTCATCTTAAAAATGTATAAAATTTAGAGGACAAAAGAGAATCAATAGGAAGTTTTCTTAATTATTTTTTACATTATATGTTTTACATATAATATCTGCTAAAAAAGGATTTTTGGTAGCGGCAATAGGAAATTTGGATGGTTATCAGTTTTAGTGTATATAAGCTTTACCCAGGGGACAGTTGTCAGATTCCTTAATCCTACTAGGTCTTTATTTATGCTCCTTTTTATTCCACTAGTAAACCTAGAGACTAGTTTTCACTGGTAAAAAAAAAAAAAAAGAATTATCCTTTCTGGACTCATTTTGTTATTGTTACTTACATCTAACTTACTTCACAGCACTCTAAATGGGGTTTTTTGGGTTTTTTTGTTGTTGTTGTTGTTTTTTGTTTTTAATTTCTCCTCTTTTAAGCTATCACTATTCAAAAGTGAGAATTCTGGCTTTTCGTAATAGAGAAGTATCCTTTCCGTTGCATTTTCTTTTCTATCACCGGTAAGTTTCTTAAAATAAGAAAATACCCCTTCTGCAGAAGATGATCCCTTAAAGAGTAACTTTCTGTGCTCACAGAAAGACTGCCTCTGCTATTAGAAAAATAAAAAAGGAAAATGAGGCAAAATGGCTGTTAGTGTGTAGCAAGCAAACATGATTGCTTATTAATGCCTGTGGGTCATAAGAAGAACATTGCAGAAATTTGTCTTGAATTAATCTAAAAATATTATAACCAAGTAGTAAAAAATACCTGAAAGTACATAAAGAAAGAATAAAAAAGATAGCATTAATACTGTCCTTGGAGTTTCTCTTCTTTTTGTCTGTTATCCATGGGGTTTATGAGAATTGTTTATCGGTGTCTTTATTACCGTTTAATATATGTAGTATGGTATGTTTTTTAACCTTTGTTATATATGATTCAGATAAATTCTTGCAGAAAAACCTGTGTAAACCATCAGAAATCTAAACTGAATGTTGGAATAAAGAAAAACAGTTGAATCTGTTTTACTGCTGATGAGTTAATACTTTCATATATGCATTATGCAAATTATAAGCATGCTTCTGTAGGAGTTCCTAACGTGCCCACTTTGTTTTTTAACTTTAAAAAAAATAGTAACTTCTATAAAAACAGATATTTGATAACAAGAGTCTGAAACATCCTAGTGAATTTAGTGCTATGGATAGGTTCTTAAATGATAGACTTTGTTTTAGAGAAGCAGTACAACACAGTAAAGAGCTCAAACTCTGCTCTGGAATCAGAATAACTGGGTTCACATCTCACCTCTGTCATTTCCAGAGTCTGTGACCTTTGTTTGGCAAGATATGTAGTTTCTCTGGGTGTCAGTTTCTGCAGTAAAATGAGGCTAATAATAGAGCTTGCCCTGCTGTGAGGAATGAAGGATATAAAATGCTTAGGAAATACTTAACACTCTGTTTTAGCTATTATTGTTATCATTATTATTATTAATGATTGCTTATTCACAGGTGATTACTAGGTTAGATCTATAGTATGGGGTTCTAGTGGAAATTATTATTTTCCTTTTGAAATATTTACTTCTAAATATAACTTTCCCAAAAGAATTGTAGTTCTTTTTCTTTTTTAAAATTTATGTGCAGGTATATCTTAAATGTACATGAAATTGAACTAGACTGAGGGTCCCTTTTCACAGTATTTCTTAAACACCCTCCCTCAAATGTGCATTTTAATACAGTAATACAGTGGGGGGGGGGGGAGCTGTGAAGTATGGCAATTCTAATTAATACAAATTTTGTCTTTAGTAAAAACAGGCCCTGGACAGCAGTTAAATCACAATGAATTGGCCATTCTACTAAACCTACTACAATCTAAAACAAGTGTTAATATGGCTGATTTTGTCCAAGTGTTGAACATTAAGGTAAACTCTGAGACTCAACAGCAGCTAAATAAAATAAACCTTCCTGCTGGAATTTTGGAAACAGGTGAAAAACAGACAGATCCATCAACACCACAACAGGAATCTTTGAAACCGTTGGGAGGAATTCAGCCTTCTCAGACCATCCAGCCTAAAGTGGAGACTGATGCTGCCCAGGCGGCTGTGCAGAGCGCATTTGCAGTTCTGTTGACTCAGTTAATAAAGGCTCAGCAGTCTAAGCAAAAAGATATGCTACTAGAAGAGAGGGAAAATGGATCGGGGCATGAAGCATCATTACAACTCAGGCCACCTCCAGAACCTAGCACTCCGGTATCTGGTGAGTATGCAGATACTAGAACAACCACTACAATGGCTGTGATTACATTGTGTTCTTGCTGTTGATGATTATCTACAATGCATGTTGTCCAGGGGCATTGCTAGGAGATGTCCTGAAAATTATTAGGTCACTGTTGTTGGCTGGTTTCCTAGTTTGTTTACGTCCAGGAATTGATTCTGTAGCAAGTTATCCATGGATGCTATAATTCATGAATGCTGTAGTTATTTAGCAATGGGATGCTTTAATTTTTCTCAGGTACTCCTATGGTTAAGAAATAATCTTTTACTCCAAATACCAAAGAATGATTAACCAAGGATAATATTTTATGTATATAATAGCTGTTGTTCCTCAAACAATAAATAGGTAAGTGTGAGATACACTACACTAATGGTAGCAGGCAACATCATCACTTATAAACCTTTTTCCTTTTCATTTAATGTTGTGTTAGAAATGGAACTTCTGATTTTTAGGACTATCCATATACTATTCTAGCTATTTAGTTTTTTTTTTTTAAACAGTTATATTGAGATATATTCATATACCGTACAAGCTATACAAAGTGTACAGTCTAATGGCTTTTAGTATAATCACAGTGTTGTGCATTTATCACCACAAAAAATTTTAGAACATTTTCATTACCCCAAAAAAGAAAACTCTACACCCCTTAGCAGTTACCTCTCAATTGCTCTATCCTTCTCCAGTTCTACATAACCACTAATCAAATACCATCTTTATAAATTGATTTATATTTACATTTTATATAAATGGAATCATACAATATGTAGGACTTTGTGTAAAAACAGTCTTATATATGCACTATTACCCATATTCATATTTCACGTGAGGTTTTACTATGCTATATATTCCCATGTTACAATATTTAGCTTTCCTTCTAGTAATATATATGATCTTAGACTTTGCCTTCAACCACTATCATAAGCATATAATGATAGTACTGTTAGTTACAAACATTATGATGTGCTTTCACCTTTTCTATTCATTTCCAGCTTAACAAACAGCCTTATTACCAATTCTGCACAGGTTAACCCTCAGCTTTTCATTCTTTAACCTCATTCTACTTTCTGGTGAGCCATAGTCTAGATATTAACTCTATGAGTTTATACAATATATTTAGTTCATAATAGCACAGTCATACAGTATTTGTCTTTTTGTTTGGCTTGCTTCACTCAACCTAATGTGCTCTAAATTTATTCATGTTGGTCGTATGCTTCACGACTTCATTTCTTCTTAACAACTGCATAATATTCCATTGTGTGTCTATACCACAGTTTGTTTACCCATTCATCAGTTGATGGACACCTCAGCTCTTTCCATCTTTTAGCAGTTGTGAATAACAGCACTGTGAACATTGGTGTGCAGATGTCTGCCACTGCTATCAGTGATGTTAAACATTTTTTCACGTGTTTTTCGCCATTTTTATTTCTTCTTTGGACAAATGTCTATACTAGTCTTTTGCTTATTTTTTAATCAGGTCATTTGTCTTTTTATTGTTGAGTTGTAGCATCTCTTTATCTTGTCATGGATAGTAAACCCTTATCAGATATGTGATTGCCAAATATTTTCTCTCATTGAATAGGCTGCCTTTTCACCCGTTTGACAAAGTCTTTTGAGGTGCAAAAGTGTTTTATTTTGATGAGGTCCCATCTATCTATTTTTTCTTTTTGTTGATTGTGCTTTGGATGTAAGATCTAAATATAACTTTCCCAAAAGAATTGTAGTTCTTTTTCTTTTTTAAAATTTAAAATTTAAAATTTAAAGACCACCACAAGGTCTTTAAGGTGTTTCCCTACATTTTCTTATAGTAGTTTTGTGGTCCTTGCTTTTATATTTAGGTCTTTGATCCATTTTGAGTAGATTCTTGTATAGGGAGTGAGGTAGAATGCCTCTTTCATTATTTTGGGTTATGGATATCCAGTTATCCCAGCACCATTTGTTGAAGAGACTGTTTTTTTCCCCAGAAACAGGGACTTGGTAGGCTTGTCAAAAACCAGTTGGCCATAGAGGTGAGGGTTTATTTCTGGACTTTGAATTTTGTTCCACTGATTGATGTGTCTATCTTTATGCCATTTCCATGCTAGCACTTTCCTTTCCAAATGGAATTGGTAATTGACTTTTCTATTTCTGTAAAGTAGGCTGTTGGAATTTTGATTGGTATTGCAGTGAATCTATAAATCAGTTTCAGAATTTTCTAAATATAGGGTAGTGTTGGGGCCAGCTGTAGCCCAATTGGTAGGGCGCCGGTTTACCACATAGGAGGCCCCGGGTTCGGTTCCCAGGGCCTCCTTGAGCGGGCAGTCCACCTTGAGAAGGCAAGCCACCGCGGGCAGGGCAGGCTGCCATGCAGTGAGCTGACCCACAGTGGGAGGAGACAAGCAGACACAGAAGAATGCAAAGATGAACACAGCAAGAACAAGCAGAAAAGGGGGGATATGTAATAAATACAAAATAAATCTTTAAAAAATATATATAGGGTCGTGTCATCTGTGAATAGTGAGAGTTTTATTTCCTCTTTTACTATTTGGATGCCTTTAATTCTTTTTTTCTTCTCTAATTTGTTCTAGCTAGAACTTCTTGCACACTGTTGAATAACAGTGGTGACAGTGGGCATCCTTGTTCTGATCTTAGACAGAAAGCTTTTCAACCTTTCCCCATTGAGTACAATGTTGGCTGTGGGTTTTTCATATATGCCCTTTATCATACTGAGGAATTTTCCTTCTATTCCTGTCTTTTGAAGTGCTTTTATCAAGAAAGGATGCTGGATTTTGTTGGATGCCTTTTTTGCATCAATTGAGATTATCGTGTTTTTTTTTCCTTCAGTTTTGTTAATGTGGTGCATTATGTTAATTGATTCTTATGTTGAGCCACCCTTGCATACCATGAATAAATCCCACTTGGTCATGGTATATAATTATTTTGATATGCTGTCGGGTTCTATTTGCAGGTATTTTGAGAATTTTTGCATCTGTGCTCATTGCAGAGACTGGTCTAATTTTCTGTCTCATCTGGGGCTTTGATGTATTCCTTTGCTTGGGCCATTTCTGCCATTTTCTTAATATGGCTTGTAATTATTTTGCTGATGCCTAGGCATCTGATTATGATGGTGAGTTTACTCTGATTCAATTTCTCTTTCTTTCATAGGGATTTAGTGGCGGGAGGTTGTGTGTTACTGCTGTTCTTTGATTCTTGGTTCAACCTGTTGTTGGTCTTTAGGATTGTCCCTGTTAGTTGCTTAGATCTGGGCCAGGGACCCAGATCTGCTTCCAAGGGCCTTGGGGAGGGAGGCTGTAAAGGCCAGAAAAAGCCTCTCTTATTTACTTTTTTTTTTTTAAAGCTTTTTGTTTGTTACATATCCCCCCCCCCTTCTGCTTGCTCTTTTTTGCTGTGTGTCCATTCTTCTGTGTTTTTCTATGTCTGCTTCTTGTCTCCCCCCCGTCTTTGCGGCGACGCGCCGAGTCGGCCCTCTGCGCAGGCGGCTTGCTCCACTCATGGGTGGCTCCATTCCGTTTCACGGGCGGCTCCACTCCGTGTTTTGTGGGCAGCAGAGCTCCGTGTTTTTGTGGGCTGCTCGGCTTCCGTGATTCGCGGGCGGCAGCCCCGTGTTTCACGGGTGACTTTGCCATGCCTGTGGGGGCTCCGCCCTGCCCATGGCAGCTTTTTGCCTTGCCCACAGTGGCTTTGCCCCACCCACGGTGGCTTGCCTTTCTCTAGGCCGTCTGCCCGCTCGGAGAGGTCCCCGGGAACCGAACCCGGGGCCTTCCATGCGGTATACCGGCGCCCTTATCCACTGGGCTATCCAGCCGGCCCCCTCTTATTTACTTTTAATTTCCGTATAAGCACTTCCTTCGTCCGCCCGCATATGGGGCACTTCAGCAGCCCTCTTGGTTCAAAGCCTGATCCGAGTGTGTTCATTGCAACACAGACCCCTCAACAGTGTCACTGAGGATCCTGCCTGGAGGCCATTCAGAGCCTCCCAATTCAAACTTTCTCAGAGGCAGTTTTCCAACCTTTGCAGCAGCCCCCCTCCCTTTTCCCAGGTAGGAAATAATTCCGCTCCCCTCTGTGTCCTCAACAAACATTCCCGTTTAGTAGGGAGGGTGATTAAGAGGGTTGGATCTCTTTCATGCCTTGCAGGCTCCCGGCCCCTTTCCTGGCCTGGAAGGGCTCTTGGGTTATAACACACCAAATTTGTAGGCCAAAAGCTGAATCAGCCTTAGGCTGCATCCCTCTCCTTCTTGTTTCCTGGGGAGGTGGATCCCTGAGTCTGTCTGTAGCCACCAGCCCAAGGCTGGAGAATTCAAAATTGTCTGCTCCTAGGGTAGGGGAAGGGCACCAGTGGCTTCATCTGCAGCTTCAACTCATGGTCTTGCCATCAAGCTTTTTTTCCTGTGCCCCTCTTTCTTCTGGGTGATGCCCAACCTTCCTCTGTTGTCCTAAACCCTAGAACAATTTTTTTCCGGGCCGTTTCTGCCTGTCCTTTAACTATTTTTATGGAAGGGAAGAGAGTCACATATCTTTCTAATTTGCCTTTGTCCCGAACTTTTCTATTTAGTTTCACGTGATAACTTTTGACTCTTTTTTGCTTTGTTTCATTTAGGGCAAGACGATCTCATATCGCACCAAGATGTGAGGAGACTGGAGCTGACACCAGAACCAGACCGGCCTCGGATCCTGCCCCCTGATCAACGACCTCCTGAACCACCTGAACCACCACCAGTCACTGAAGAAGATCTGGATTATCGGACAGAAAACCAGCATGTACCTACCACTAGTTCTTCATTAACTGACCCGCATGCAGGAGTAA
>PVKH010008955.1:0-19139 GCA_004027955.1 Chaetophractus vellerosus
CTTCTTTCTAGTGTATTTGTTTTATATTTTGTAAAGCATCTCATATATGCAATATTTAAGCAGTATCACCCATATTCATATTTTCCTTATGTCATATATGTAATATATATGCACTATCACCCATATTCATATAATCACTATGTTATACCATCCCCAAAACATGGAATTTTTTGCCTACACACCACAAGTTTCTACAATTTGATATAGAATTTAATTATTTTCCGAAAATTTTTGTTTTAGAAATTATCAGTAATGATTAAATCATCATATATCTCATTACTTTTTCCTCTTCTCATCCTTCCTCTTTCCCCTTTGTATTTATTTTTGCCAAACCAACATGTTAGGTAACCTGATGTCTAATACCATCTTTTCCAAGATTAATAGGAGGATTCATTTTTTGAATCCTATAATAAATGATATTAACATGCTAACTAGTTATATGATAATGGATGGTTAATGGACTCTTTTTCTAAGAAAAATGAATCATTTATTACATATTTAGTTGCAATTTTCCTACTAAATACCATTTTACTTTAAGTTACTTAAACTTTGAGTCTTAGCCCTATTATCTATGAAATGGGAAGAATATATGCTTGCCTTGCCCAAATTATAAAAAAATTCTAGATTTATATTAAACATTAATATTAAATGGCAAATATGTCATTTATAAAATATGCTTTATCTTAATAAAACTTTAAAGTATAACCTTAAAATATGAAATAATGAAGATATTCCTGTGGGAGAAATAAATTCCCCAGACACCTGAGGAAACTTGTTCTATGTTTTCTTATATAAGAACGTGTTGATATATTTCATTCCTATAGTAAGTTAATTCCTTAGTAAATATTTTAATGAATGTATGAATTAATAAATAAACTGTAACAGATATTTTCAACAGAAAGATTAAATAGAATGATAAGAATTTTGTATTCCTTAAATTTGTTAATAGGTCATAGGAAACTTTGTCCAGTTATATAGTCACAGCCATGTAATCTCACAGTTTGAGCTGAATGTAGAGCGTTGAATTACTTTATTGTGGGTAGAAAATGTATTAGAATTGCTTCTTACTCTATACATGCCCCTGCCCTCTCTTATGAGTTCCAGATTCATAGGGTCAAGTACCTAATCCAAATATCCAGTGGCTTTAAGGAATCCCATTGCCAAGAGTAACTGTTTTTCTCCCTAAATCTGCTTGCCCTGAAGGTTATTCTGTCTCTGAAAATGGAATCTGTTCTATCCATTGCTTAGTTCACCAGGTTCTATCTTCAGTCCCACCGAAAACCATCAAGTCCTGTTGATTGTAGCCACTGAGAATGTCTCAAGTCTACCCACTTCTTTACACTTTCTTCCAAACCATTTTCATTTTTTACATGGGCTTTCAGTCAGGACCCCCTCTCAATTCACTCTACAGACAGCAGTTACTCTGCAGATACAGTGCCTGGCATGTAGTAGATACTCAACAAATATTTTTCAAGTTAAGGAAGTAATAAATTGTTCTTGTTCTTTGATTGATAATGTATGTGAAATCTCTCTTATAAATGTCCCAAATGCTTCCATTTAGCAATTTTAAATTATTTTTATAAGTCTTAGAGAAAATGATCTACTCCATTAAATTTTCCATAATGGGAGCACACATTGCTTATTGTAGAATTCATTTTTCTAAAACTTATGCCAGCTTGTGATTACACATAATATATTAAGAATAACTATAATTACCTTGCTTACTTCACAGAATTGCAATGATGCTCAAATTAGATGAAATTTAAGACTGTAAAATGGGGGGATATTTCTTCTTGGGAAGGGAATCAATATCTTATGTTCCATGTCACTAACAAAATGACCGTTTGACGTGACCTAAAATCCATGTCGCAATATGACTCAATTTATTTCAAACTTCAATAAAATCAAGTATTTAGAAGTTTCAGATATACTTATCCGAATGTGCGACTGAATAACTAGATATGTTGTTAGGACATTTATAATTCGTTCCCTGATTTTTATGAAAACACACATCAATTATAGGATAATTCTTCATCAAAATTTAACTCTTAAAAGTATCTATATTAATGGTTCTAGAAAGAGTCTTCATTAAAATAAGATCCTACATTACATTTCACAAGTGTCTAGATATCCTATCATAAGCACGTTAACGCTTTTTTAAGTGTCAACGTCATTGACTTGTTTGATAAATCATGGCTGAAAGATCGTTTCTCTTCCATTATGTTCAGAAGACAACAATCAGAAATGTTTTGCTTGAACGTGACTGAATAGAGCTATAGAATTTTAAAATGGAAAGTACTTCAGAGATACTCCAATGACCAGGAGTTATATATCATATATTGATTTTTGGACCATCCTTATTAGGACTTGAATTTTGATTCTGTTAGTTACTAATTGTGTGGACTGGGCAAGTTAGTTATTCAATCTCTCTGACCCTTAGTTTCCAATCTCTGCAATAGAAAATTCTAAGAAAATCAGATGAAAAAAATGCATGTAGACTGTATTAGACATAATAACAAAGACATAATTTTATAACAATGTTTGGGAGAAAATAGTAAATTTTTAAAATATAGTTTATGCCAAATTGTATTAGATTTGGCTACTTAGTTTACACAAAACAAACTTACTCCATTTTCTATTGTAAAGTAATCTTTTGCTAATTGCCACTCTCCTCCCTATGATACTATGGGGATCTATGATACTGAAATGAAATGGCAGGGGTTTTTTTTGTTTGTTTTATTTATTTTTCCCTTAGTCCTAATTTTAATAAGGGGTATAGGCACAGAAATCGCAACTTTTCCTTGTGTATTTATGCAAAGGCAAACCTCCTGGCCTAAAAATTGGCAGGATTATATAGAAATGCAACTACCATGATTCAATGTTAGATTTTATCTATCTGTCTTCCTATCTATCTATCTATCTATCTATCAATCTATCATCTATCTATCATCTATTTATCTATCTATATACATATATATATAATAATAAACTTTATTTTAGAGAAGTTTTAGATTTACTGAAAAAATACACTGAAAGTATAGGGAATTCTCATATAACTCCTCCTCCCAAACACATACATAATTTCCCTTATTATTAACATCTTACAGTACATTAGTGTGGTACATTTGTTATAATTGATATATCTATATTGAAGTTTTGCTACTGACCAAAGGCTATAGTTTATATTATGGTTTACACTTTGTGCTGTACCATTTTATAGCGAGGTATGAACAAACATAAAGGAAAAGTATAACCACAGACCAAAGTAGATTATTATTTTGTGTTAACTGAAGGCCTATAATATTGATACAAAGATAGTGGTTGCCAGTGGTTTAAAGGGGAGGAAGAAGGGATGAATAGATGGAACTCTCATCAGAATTTTAACCATATTTTAGGGAATTAAGGAGTGAAGATATATGAAATGGAAATGTTGTGCTTGCAGAATGTACTGTAAGATAATATGAAAGATATTGCTTTACCTTTTATCATTAGCCCATTAGAAATCATTGTTAACTCTGGGTTTATTTTAATTTAAATGAATCAAATGTGCTATTTCTTGAAAATAACAAAAATAATAATGTAAAATTTCATATATATAGTTCTAGACCCTAAATTTTAAATTCATAATTTTCATCAGAGCAATGAGGTCAACTAAATTAATCAAAATAAAAATTTAGTACTAATACCTTATAAGCAAGCTTAAGGTGAAACTTTCCCTAACTCTTTCGCATTCATATTAAGAGCCAAATAAATCCACATACTGAAATTCAGAGCTATGGTGACTATTGAAAGACTTTAAAATGCTACTTTTATAGTACAATAAATTATTTTTCCATTTCCTAGTTTTAAATTCAGTTATGCATTTGTTGAGCAGTATAATGTTCAAGGCAGTGGAAAGGATAAAACAATTTCTAACACTCTGCCCTCTAAGGATTGTTATACTATTTGGAGAATGTATCTGGGCACCTCTTAGGATGAATAGCATATCGTATATATGTTCAGCTATTGCAGAGTACATGGTCTGCCCAATTCTAAAATTCTTTGCCATGTCAGGCATCATTCATCTATCACATTCCTTCACGGCCTCAAAATCATTTTTAAAAAATATTCTGACTTCCACTAGTAGGAAGATGGAGTAGTTGTGCTTTGCCCTATTCCTGCTTCTAAATAGCTCAAAACCTTGGAAATTATGTATAAGACAAATATAAGAAGATCCTGAAAGGTAGAGTATAGAAAGAAGATAGAATGCCTAGGGACTTTGGAATCCACAGAGTAACACAACATTGTGATCCCTGGGATTCCTTTATGCCTCAAGTATTCCTCTCTGGATAAAGAAGCAGCTGGCAATCTAGAATCACCAATGGGAGCTGATTAAAAAAAAATCCCCCAAGGAATTCAGTACTCTCTAGCCAAGAGGCCCAGGAAAGGGGCAACCAAGCAAGACATTTAGATAACAACTGTTCTACTCCAGCAAACAGTATGGAAAAAAACTGCAACCAGAACCTCATATCTGATAGCAAAGACCAAGTGGAGTGCCTGGTGAGGCACTCCAACCTTTTCACCTGGATGGTGTCAGATAAAACAGAGTGAGGAGCTGAGGCTTTCATCCTTGTCAGAGGACACAAGCCCCCTTTCCGTTACCCAGTGTTAATGGATACGGTGTGGGGAGTCTGGACTTTCACCTCCAGGGGAATAAGGGGTAAGGAGGCATCCCTCCGCTCCCTCACTGGAGTGGTGTTAGAGGAAACCTATGGAGAGTCAGGACTTTCACCACTGCTCATTGATAATAAGACTTCTCTCCTCACATGGTGTTGGTAGAGACCACTTGGAGAGCTTGGACTCCCATCCTTACCTGCTGGTAAGCCACCCCTCCCCCTCTTCACTGGGAAGGTATCAGAGGAGGCATATTGGAGAGCCAGGAATTTCACCACCATTCGGTAGTAACAAACTGATCCCTCTCCAGTGTCAGTGGAGGCCATATGGGGAGCAGGAATGTGGTGCCTTCTCAAGTTTCCAGCCTGGGTGATATCAGCAGCTACCTAGAGGGAAGCCTGGACTCCTAATCCCCCACCCCAGGTGTTAATGAAGGTTAAGTAGGAAACCTGGACTTCTACCTTCACCTAGCAGTAATGGGGCTGCACCTCCCTTCATCCATAAGAAATGTATTAGACAATGCTTACTAAATACAAGTTTTAAATAAAACCAGAGCCTTATAAAACAATGCCCCAAATGTCCATGTTTCAATTTTTAAAAATCTTTCATCATACAAGAAAACCAGAAAGATTCAAACTAATTGGCAAAAGCTAATCAACAGATGCCAACACTGAGATGACACAGATGTTAAAATTATCTGACAAGAATTTGAAAGCAGCCATCATAGAAATGCTTTAAAAAGCATACATTGCAAACCTGCTTGAAATAAAGTTTAAAAAAAATAGAAAGTGTCAGCAAAGAAGTAGAAGTTTAGATTATATAGTGATTAACCAAATGGAATCAAAGGAGCTAAAAATACAATAACCACAATAAAAAACTTAAGCTCAACAGCAGATTGGAGAGAACAGAGGAAAATATCCCTGAACTTAAGAGAACAAGAAAATTTCCCAATTTGAATAATAACAAAAATACACTGGAAAAAAAGAGAAATTATAGTGAAAAAAAGATGAACTAAGTATGGGGCACTTGGGTTATAATAAAATACCTAACATTAGTTCAATCAGAGTCCTAGAAGAAAAGAAGAAACAGGAAGAGGCTGAAATAGTAAGCAAAGAAATATGTTGGAAGCTTCCCAAGTTTGATAAAAACATAAACCTACAGATTCAAACAGCTCTGTGAAAAGCAGGAAGAACGTAGGACCAAAGAAATCTATACCAAGACACATCATAGTCAAACTTCTGAAAACTAAAAAGTAAGAAGAAATCTTGAAAGCAGTCAGAGAAAAATGTTGCCTTACCCATAAGGGAATATGGATTCAAATGATAGTATATTTCTCTGGAGGCCAGAGTAAGAGCACATTTTTCAAGTGCTGAAAGAAAAGAATCATCCTCCTGAACACTAAACAAACAAAAACAAAAAAAAAAACAAAACAAAACTAAAAAACCAGCTCAAATTAAACCACAGATAACAGTGAGTACTTATATAGCAGAAAATAGTCCCCATTGCAAGTTATAAAATCTGGTTTCTGGCTATAAGTTTTACAAAAAGCTGCTTTGCGACTCTAGGCAAGTCACTTTATATTTCTGAGCCTCGAATTTTGTTATCTGTAAAATTAAAGCTTAAGTAACTCTCATCCAGTGCTTCTCACTCTAGCATTCTATATATGTGTATTCTTGTTGGAAACTATATGGGGAAATTTTAAAACATTATCTAAGCCTATAATCCATGATGTAAAAAATATTTTAAATATCAATTCAATGTTTCAGTAAAGGAAGCCCCTTAAATTAGGTACTGCCAAACTTTCCAGCAAGCAAACCTGGATTGGGTATGTACTTCTTGAGAATCTAACCCTCATCACTGTCTTACCTTCTGTTTCTTTATTATAATTTGTAGTCATTTATTTTGAGAATATTTTGCCTCATACTAGATAAACCTGGAGTAGGACTAGTAAATTTAATAACAGTTAATATTGAATTCTCCCTGTGTCTTACTTTTAAAAATTATTCTTCTTTCACACCTCTTTTTTGTATGGTCTTTCATTTAAAAGCTAACTTACATGTGCCCTTCTAGGACTCTGCCTTTTGCTCTACGTATCTTTCCTTACTGCCTCCTATAGTTTATTTCCTTCGGTCCTATTTTCTGACAGATAATTTATAAAATAATAAATTTTATGATAATAGGTGCATTGAGGATATTAGGTAATCTATTTGCTTAGTAACACAACTTCCTGGTGTTTTAAGAAAAATAAGTGGGGGTCAAAAAAGGGGGAAAGATTTTTGTGACCTCAAATAGGTGATTGTTTATTCTAATGCTAATTCCTATGAAACTTGATATTGAGTCAACATTGCAATAATTTTTATCATGGTAAAGATATAATTTTATCCCTTTCTCTTGCTTTTCCAATATTAAGTAAACATTAAATATAAAATATTAAATGAAGTAGAATGTCATTATCCTGTACATTACTGTTCATGCCATCTGACAAAACATATCTGGAGATTAAACTATATGATTGCTGTCAGCCTTAAAACTATGAAGATATTTTATTATGAAAAATTTCCACTTGTTTCTCACGAACCGTTAACATTCTTAAAACTTTAAAACTGTGCATACATATGCAATACATTTGAAAAATAAATATCTTACAGTTTTTGTACATACTTGAGATGAAAAGTAGAAAATAAAAAAGGAAAATTTCATAAATACTCTCTAAGAATAAGTCTGCATTTGTTTTTTTTTTCTTTATAGCTGTGTCCTGTGGAATTCCAGAATCCCCAGGAAATGGTTCATTTACGGGTAATGAGTTCACTTTGGACAGTAAAGTGATATATGAATGCAATGAGGGCTTTAAGCTTGAAGCTAGTCAACAAGAAACAGCAGTGTGTCAAGAAGATGGATTATGGAGTAACAAAGGAAAGCCACCTACTTGTAAACGTAAGTGTTCAAGTACATTTACCCATCTTTCTACACTTAATTAGGATCAAAACTCACTAGTTAGAACTTAAGATTTTAATGTGTAGATGTTCTTTACCATAGTACATGAGGACTTGATCTCTTGCATCGTGTTAATAGCAAAATGAATTCATTCCATATAAAAGACTGTGGCCATTTAAAATAAGCTATGTCATCTTGAAATTTAGTCTGAATTCTCTTGTCTCTGTCAGTATCTATACTATGTAATTTATACAGCAAATCCGGTTCTCTGCTGCCATTTTCAATTTAGGAAAATGGATTGGAGCAGCTATTGAGATATTAAGCCTGTTAATAGCACTCTATATAAAATGTCAATACATAATTCAACACTACTTTCCTCTTTATATTCCATTTGATTTTTAAGTTCTTTGAGGTCGAAGGCAGTGTCTAATTTATGTATATCACCTACTCTACGTAACACATTAATGCTCAATAAATCTCTAATTTGCTTGTGAAGTGGGATCTTTTCTGAAAAGCAATTTACAGCATATAGTAATATCCTTAAATGCATCAAAAGTTTGGGTCCATTCTGGGACTCCATTCTGAAAAAGTAATCAGGTCCAAAATGCAAAGCCAAACAAAACAAAACTCACATGCTTATCTATGCACACTTGCACACCCCCACACACAATTTCAACACTTAAGATCTTCATTGAAAGGATATGAAAACTAGTCTCCAGTTGGAAATAATCTAACTGTCCAGTTTCTAAACATTGAAAGCCGTGTAATATTCTACATATAAAGTGATAGTTTTGCTGCAATGATAATAACAGAGTAAACATGGTCTTCAATTATAAATTTCGTTCATTGCCCTCTCTTGATATACAGCATTTTGATTTTGCTTAGAAAAAATAAAACTACTTTGATATGAATATATACATGTGTAAAGAAAATAAATATTTGATTTCTCCCCCACAGTTTTAATTTTCCTTGCTATCATTTTCATCTATTTATATTGCAAATAATTACATTTCCTGTGAGTCAGGCAGGCACCATTGCAATGGCATTCCTTCTGCTGTTTTTTTTTTCTATTTAATAAAGCACTATTTTATTGTAATTCAATAACAGTTGAGGAGGATAAGATTACAAGACATGTGTATATTTTTAGTTTATTCCTAAACAAAATTTTTCTCTCAAATTAAGAATTTAATCTGACAGACGGTGATAACGTGTTGAATCGCTTATAATAAGAAAACAGTATCTAACAGCCACCAGCTGTTTTAAAAAGCTTATTTTTAAATCTCATAACAACCCTGAAATGTAGAACACACATGACCTTACAAATAAGGTAAAAGCTACTAATTGGGAAATTTAGGGTTAGAATTCAACTCTATCTAGCCCTAAATCCTATGCCCATTTTATTTCACCAGTGGTTCTCTACTCTTGTTAGACATTAAGATCATCTAGGGAGCTTGAAAAAACACAGATATTCCGGTTTCACCCTCAGGGATTCTTCATTAACTGGTCTTCAGTGGAGCCCTGGCAACAGTATTTTTTTAAAGCTCTCTGGATGCTATTCTCAAAATGACAAACACATACTGTGTTTTAAAGGAAAACCAATTTTATATTTGTATATGGTCTGAGAAAACCTGATAAATATTGAGTTAACTGTATAATAAATTTTTATTCTTATGTTGATTATGTGGCTAAAAGCAGAATAAGATTTAAATGACACTTTTAAAACAGTTAAAAATGTGTTTGGTATGAATTTAATAATTTGGAAACTTATTTAAGGTAAAATTTTCTAATATAACAAAACCAATGCTTATAAATATTTCCAGTGATATTTGATTTTGGTTTAAAAGCCCTGATGGAAAAAGATTCTTCCATTCTCCTTTCAAGCTATATGGAAATCATTTTGCCTGAAAATAATCCCGCTCTTTGGGGATCACAGACACAGATCCTCAGTGGTTTTTAATTTTAACCACTGAGCAATATTTCTTAGATTATTAGACTGCCTCACATATCTGTCCTGTTACTTCATGGGTTGATGAAGTAAATAAGAACCTTAAGACCTTAATATTGGAACTCTTCATAGTATAAACAAATTAGTTTTTACATGTTTATAGAGCCATATTTATCTGTTAAAGTCACATAGTTGTGCTAAGCAATTAAGCACATCCAAATTTTTAGCTTTTATTTACAGCTTGCCTCCCAGAATGCCAATGCAAGTAGTTTATCTCTGTCAAAAAGTGAATTGGCACCATGGAATGCAATATAAAGGGCCAAGTGTGTTAGAATTTAAATAAATGGAACAAAGCACAGTTTTTTATGTCCATGTTTGGGGGTAGAGCAAAGAGAAAAGTAGAGAATTTCAAAAGTGTCTTAGATTCCATGGACAAAGCATATGGGAAAATTCCTGTAGGCACAAATAAATTATTTGAACAAGGAAGGGCGATACACTCCCTAACTCATTCTGCAAACATTCTTTGAGTATGCGCCCTGCTTAAGAATCGGGCATGCAGCTACTGGCATGACAGTAACGTGAGATGCAGGTCCTACTCTTGGAGCCTGCTCATATGCATAGGTTACTAGACAAATGACAGGGGGAAGCACTAGCTGACATTGATGAGGTAAGCCGGGCGATCAGTTCATGACCCATCTTTATAGAGGAGATGGCGCCTGGGCTGAAAACGGCACTTAGCATGGCGTCATGGCAGCAATGATCAGGACCACTTTTTGATTAGTCACACTAGACATTTATAATAAAATAGAAAATCGACTTAACATTTTCCAAATAGTATATTCTCAACTTTTCAAATAAATATATTCCCATTGTTTAATAGACTTTAGGAAGAGAAATATGGAATTTTCATTAAAAATTCTTTGGTATTCAGAGACGGGAAAAACATTTATTTATTCTTTTTTTTTTTTCATTTAAGTGTTTCCTTCTAATGAAAGAAATTGGGCAGAGTAAGCATAAAACTTTATCTCTTAGTCAGAAAATATGGTTAATATTAAATTCTGAACTATGGATTTCCCAAAGCCCAATTCCATTATATACCGTGGTGGTATGAAACAATTTCACAAGTTTCCTTAACAACCACAATAATATGTAGATCAGTACGCTCAACCTCAGGAGATAAGAAACACTTCTGCTTTGATAAATAGTAAATGTAAATGGTAAATAAAATTAGTCCATTTCACTCTCAGGTTTACTAAAATCAAGACTGTAATAAATAACTGTGTTTCAGGTTGCATAATTCCTGCAGTAATACAAATCTCAAAGGCAGATGTTCGAAGCTCATTTCTTTTCATTCCAATTATTTACTGAGATTGGATTTGGATCACTGAAGATCTGATTCATGTTAGTGACATAAACAAGCGAAGGCTATTGGTATTAATATATTGGTTATAATAGTTTGACAAAATGATGAATAGATATACATTATGTACTTTGTATTTAGGAGAAAACCATTAAGAATACCTTCTAATGAAATAATAAGTCAAAGTTGTAATCCTAATATGTGGTACTTTGTTCTTTGTCAATTAAAGCTATTAGTCAGTGAAGCAATTCATCATTAATAAGTTATTAAGGACCTACTATGAGACACCCTGAGTACTTCACATGATTCAATGCAATATAAATGCATTATAGGAAAGGGAGAGCAACTTAAAATCATACCAAATAGCTTTATACATGCTGTAAATAGCCAAAAATAGGAAATCTTAGATTACATAAAAATAAACTGTATACATTTGTAATATATATATATATATATATATACACTTAAATATGTATATACATGTGTACTGCAAACATTAGGTAATGGCTTCAGAAGAATTTACATTATTGTCTTTATTAATTATTACTTTTCTCAGAGTAGAGTGCATCATATGTTTCTATTTAATATCCTGATCAAGATCATTTTATTGGAAATCAAACTGCTATATTTCTCTTTTATGAAATCAATTATATATCTGATGTTATTGAGTTTTAATATCTACCAGGCACTGTTCTAAGCAGTTCACATGCTTTAAATCTTTGAATCCTTATAACAAACCTATGATGTTCTATTATTACTTCCATCTCAGAGATGGGAAATTGAGACCCATAGAAGTTTAATAATTCTCCCAAAGTTGCACAGCTGGTACATGATGTAGTCACAAATTAATACTTGTCTGCTGCTGGATTTTTTGTTCTTGGCCACTGTGTCTCTCTAACTACTGCAAAGTTTCAGTCTTTCTCTTTACCATGCATTTACAAAGGATTTCCAGTACAGATGTCCAGCAAAACTGATGAACAGTCTCTGCCCGATCTAAATGCAAAACTGTCATGTACAAACTATAAGTGCAGTTTTAAAAGTACATAGTGATATTGAAAGGGGGGGGATTTATATGTGCGAAATCGGAGGCACATGTCTATCTCTATCTTCCAAAACTCTTTGCTATAAACTCTGAAATGATGGTCCAGAACAAAGCGTCAATTTAGTGCCTCAGCTCCCAAGACATACGAGAGACCCAGGGAGAGTGACTGCCCAGTGCTCTGCTGGCCATCCCCAGCCTTCGGCGTTGTGCCCCCGTGCCCTTGGTGAAGGCCCGTGGAACAGACTTCGCAGGCAGACTCGTGCCCACTCTATGACTAGGGCTTCTTGGAATCTGATCTATTACTTGAGCCTACATGAAGTTATTTAAAGTTCATAAAACGTGTGGTGGATTTCTGCTCACTGATGTCAGGATGGACCACTTTTTGTGACACAGATGGCATGGTGCGATTCTTTGCAAGTACTGCCAGCCTTTGAAAGCCTCTTGCTGATAGCCATCAAATGGTGACAACTCGACTTTTATATATTGAAAGACCATAAAGTATTTTAAGATTGTAAATTACAGTTGTGCAAATGTTATATTTATATCCAGAATGACTTTTTGGATCATTGTGTTCTTTTAGAGTAATATATTTATATTACTCAGATTCCATTGCTTCAGATCAAGTACAGTCCTGCATTTTTAAGGTCAGCTATTTTCTAACTTACATGATATTTTATTTTATTTCATTTACAAAGACCAAAGGCTCAAGTCAAGCTTTTGAAATCTTAATCAGGGATGTGTTCTCTTTGGCTCCCTGATAAGAAATTTAAGAAAATAAAGTTTGCACACAAATGCTTCAAGAATTATAAATACAATTTTAAAATTTAAGTAATTTATGATTCCTCATATTACCATATATTAGTTATTATTATTCACTTTTAACTTCTAAGAAACATAAGCTCCATAAGGTCAGGTATATTTGTCCATTTTGTTCATTGCAGTACCTTATAAATATTTGATGAATGAATGAATTCATATCACAGTCCCCATCAAAAAAATATTTTTTAAGCAATTAGTAAGGTTGTTGAAATGTAAGCAGAGTGACTCATTAATCTAAGCAGTTTTCACACTTAAGGGTAGGAACCTTAAGCTGCTTTATACTTAAGTAAGCCCGTAAAAAACACTGGACTTGGCAGCTCTGTTAGATGGTGCTTGTAGCTGTTTGCTTAAAATGTTTCTGTTATCAGTGAAATCCCATGACACATATTGCTTAAAATGCAAAATAGTTCTGAAGAATTTAATTTTGTCCAGTGTCTTCGTTTGTCAGAGCTTCTATGACAAGTACCACATAGGCTGGTGGCTTAAGCAACAAGCCCTTATTGCCTTATGGTTTTGAAGGCTAGACTTCCAAAACCGAGATGTCCCAGAGTTGGTGATGGCAGACCTCCCTCGCACGGTGACCTCTCTCAACTGGTGTCTGCTCTCTTGGTTCCTGCCGACTTCTCCTTTCTGCCTTCGCCCTGTGGCTTTCTCTGACTGACTGTGTCTGAGTTTCCTCTCTTTATAAGGCCTCCTCCAGTCATACACATTAAGACACACCCTGATTCAATTTGGCCTCATATTTACTAGTCATACATCTTCAAAGGGCCCTATTTCCAAATGGGTTCATGGCCACTGGAATGTGGAGTAAGACGTGAACATGTCTTTTGTGGGGAACATGAGTCAACCCCCAAGACATGGATCAAATATAGTTTGGAGAAATTAATGGATTAAATAGAGACAGCACTTTAAAGGGCATTATGTACATACTCCATTCTATGTTGGCTTATAAACTAATAATTATTATCCAACATTAGTTGCATTAAAGACTTGTTAAATTTATTAATTTTAGTAATTAAGTATATTGACATCTCCATTTGTTGTATAACCATTCTAAAACTATAGTTGCATAAAATAGGAAAATTAACACATTTCTGTAAATGTATATAAATATATATATGAGTTCTTGAAATAAAAATCTTTACAGAAAGATGGGTAAAATTATGTACCATCCATAAAGATTATTTCCACACATATACCATGCATATCAATGATTTTTAGGGAAAAAAAAAGCATTTAATGGCATTACACATTAAATTATAAGAATTTACAAAATGTAAAGGTATTGCTAAAAGCAAGTTTTTAAGGTTTCTATTTTTATTTTAATATCTTCTCAAGGATATTCATGATATTATGATATTATTGGCATCCTTTTTGCTTAGAATCTTAGAACATGTAATTAGAATTTACTTTTTCTATATATCACCAAAACTTTAAAAAGAAAACAAGAAAATATAACATTCTTTCAAAACAAAATTTTACTGGGTAATATACATTACCAGTTTACTTTTAAAACCATTTTGGTATTCATTTGAAAATTTTCTAATTTATTTGGTTTAATCCAACAAAATTTTCATTTCTAACCCTATGGAATTTCCATTCTTTTTAAGTCCAAAAAATGGTGGATGTTGGTGATTTCCTATACTTGAACTTTTGTCAGATGCTCTCTAGTGCCTTTGGATTCTGTTCAACATTTTTTATCTTTTTGATTTCAAACAAATAAAAAAAGCTTACCATTTCTTATACATAAGTATTCATGTTTTATTTATTTTATGCCAATAAAATCTAAAATTCTAGGCAGAGAGAAGGAAATCAATAAAAATATGACTCTGGAACTTCTGTAGAAATATTTATAACATTTTAAAACTGTTGTAAGCTCTTGGAAAATATTCCTTTCAGATTTTTCATCCATGAAAATGATAATCATCAATATTTGAACACATTTTCTATAAAAAGTTAGAATTTTCTATTGACTTGTCAACAAGAGTTATTTTTATTAAGTATATATATGTGCGTATATATATTTTTAAAGGTAGCTGTCTACACCTTGCATTTTCCCTTTATTTCAGTAATAATCAAAATCATGTTAGAAGCTAAAGGCTTCTACAAGCCACATGTGCTGAAGGTCTGAAAGTTAATGTTTTTGGTGAGAGAATTTGGCTGTATTAACATTTGGGAGGAGATATTGGACGGAAGTGAAGGAACAACCTTAATATAAGATTTGAATGCTTCCTCCCTATTTCAATCTCTTAATTTCCCCAAATTGTAAGAAACTTACTTCTCAGTTTCAAATAGAAGAAAGAGAAGTAGAAGAAACAGAGAGGAGAGCAGTAATGGGGAGAGGAGAGCAGTCTGGAGGACACACGTACAACCACGACTTTGCCTCCCTCCTTCCCCAGCAGTTCTCCTTACCGAGCACTGTGCTACCTATTCTTAGTACAGGACCTGATTTTCTTCTCTAGTGGTCAATAGGATATGAGGATTATTCCTCTTTAAAAAAACGCTTTGAGGATCCATTTGTTTATTTGCTTGAGTGAAGATTTAAAGAACTGAGGCAATTGATGTGAATTTAGTTCAGATTCAACAAAATCCTTTCAAAGCCAGAAAGTCAGGATCTCTCTCTTTATACACAAATGTATATGTATACATACATAAACACTGTCCCTGAATCTTTTAAGGATGCTGATAGTTGATTTATTTATTTCTCTTGATATCGTTAAAAAAACAGGTATTTATTTAATGTATATTTGAACATATAATTCTACTATGGACCCCACAGCATTTAAAATTGAGCTGGATAAAGCCTGTATTGACAACTGAAGTAGCATATTGAAGTTAGTTTTCTAAAGGCATTTATGTTCCCCTACTACAGAACTTTCACTAGGCTATTATATTTTCCTCATCTCCTTCTTCATATCTTCCCTGACCCACTACAACTCCACAGAGATTTTGACAGAGACCTTCTAGACAATGATTTCTCAATTTAATATTAGCTTCTTTTTTTTGCCACTTTGGGGATAAATATCTAGGAGATACCCTATTCACCAGTGATTGGTTTAAGGATCTCTCTGAGGTCTGTATCAATTTTTGGATGTTCAGTAAAATCTGCTTTGGAGACTACCTTTCTTTTAAGGTAAGTCCTTGCTATGACTGTATCTGTTAAGGTTATATTAAATTTTGTAGAATAGAAGCACCCTTTTTAGTGTGATTTTGGAGATCATAGCAAGTGAAAACCAACAACGTGTATATCAAAACAAAATACATTTTAAAAGGCAATCTTCATAAGTAGAAACCAGCCTCTAAAATGTAAGGCCATGATGTAACTCATGTCCTTATAAAGTAAAGACAATCTACTGGAGGAGCTTAGACATCTGAAATGCTTTTCTGAACCTGCATTTTTAATAGGTTCTAAAATGCAGACTATATCAGTTTGGTCTTACAGGAAATTGAAACACCTTCTGAGATTAATACAAGTGTTGGGAACTTATTGTCATAACATGAGGTGGGAAGGAATGACAAGAAATGGTCTGAGTAGTTAGTCTGACTTTCCAGGTCAGAGAATTAGAGTATGCAGCTATGGCTTTTCTCTCAGCAGTGACTCACTGTAGGAATGTGCTTTCTCTTGAATCAGCTTTTAATCGTCTCTCTCAGTTGGCTTCCACAACAACTGCCAACTACTAACTTTCTCTAAATATCTATTAGAGGTCTATATCTATAGATGTCTAATATCTATGCGGTGCCAAACTCTTGGAGAGTATCCCTTAGTAAATCATTTCGAAGGAGTTATATTTTTAGGCAAATCAGTAAAGACTACTTCTGCAAAAAATTAAAGAATACTCAAGCAAATAAATGATTTTCTATCAACATAGAACTTTAAGGATGTTCTTAATTAGGGGAATTAACTAATATCTGGCCAATTTTGGATATCAGTGCATGCTAAAACATTGATCTTAGAAAGTATGCAACATATGATACTTAATTTAAAATGCAAAAAAAACACACAAAACAACCAGCCACAACAAAAACCTTAAGGAATGCTTTAAAGGTAAGTGGAAAAACAGCCAATTAAAAGAGAGCCATCAATGGTGTGAATAATGTAGACTCCCGGGGAGTGGATGTAGCTCAAGTGGTTGAGTGCCTGCTTCCCATGTACGAGGTCCTGGGTTTGATACCCAGTACCTCCTAAAACAAACAAACAAGCAAATGAAAAAACCAGCTGTCATCGGGGAGCAGATGTAGCTCAGTGGTTGAGTACCTGCTTCTTATGTATGAGGCCCTGGGTTCAATCCCTGGTACCTCCTAAAAATATATAGCTATATTATATATTTCATGTATGTAAATATTATATATTATATATATAATATATATTTTTATATATAATGTGGATTCCTTTGTTGGAATTAAGCCCAAGAAAAGAAATAATGAAACCGTAAAATTTTTGACTTGGAAATATGTGATTGTATTAACAGTACTATTTTCATATTTTCTATGGGGTAGCCCAGACTCATCAGCCATTTTTTTTGTAAATTTTTAAAGTAGCTATAATATGGAATTTATATTATAGATTTGCAAAGAATTTTGAAGAATATTTGCGAGTATCATTAAGTATATAGGATTAATTCAATGTTGGTCTTGTTTTCTTTATGAAATCAGAAAATTTCATGAATGGCATTTACCTTTAAGCTAAGGATAGCATTAGAATTTTAGCTATTTGAGCTATAGTAAAAATAATTGTTTAAATGTAGGGTTTGACTCTGCTAAAATACACTATTAGGACTCACCATGGTAACAGAATAACTAGAAGCCTGGGGCAGAAAAAAAATGCCTGGTCTCTTGAAAGTTTGGGAAATTTCACGAATGAAGAAGGCAGAATGGACAAGAATTTGGCAATCAGGAATCATGAGGGGTGTAGTGTAGTAGGTACTTTAAAGGCTTCCGGCATTTTTGCCTGATGCCTCTAAAAAGGTTGATCACTCTGGTGAACTCAAAATTACTTCACAAAAGTTTACTTTAAAATGCTACTATTTCACCCTATTTAAATCCACCACCTCTTATTTTAAATAAATCATGTACAAGTCATTTGATTAGCACTGAGGTTAAAACAAAAATGGAAACACAATGTCTGTTCTTAAGAAGCCATTGCTCTGCAATCAGTATTTGTAGAAGAGTTTCTTGATAGATCAGGGTTGAAATTGGATGGTGAGTAATGCATGTAAATAGTCTAGGCTTCCTAGTATTCCCCAAAGACTTTATGTTCATTATTTGCCTAAGCTGAACTATTCTTGCTATTCAAGCTTCTACAGCACTAGAACTAAAACTGACTTTTTCCTGCCCTATCTAGTTCACTTAGCTTGTTAAAGGTATGCTAAGATCTTTGCTTTACTTGTGAATATAAAGAACACTTATGCAGACGATTTAATCATTTTACTCCAATGGGACCCAATCAGAATTTTAAAAATCAAATTAAATGTGCTGGAACTAAGCTTGGTAATAAGAAGCACTTACCCACATTGAGTGTGATGGGGGAAAAATCTGCATTTTTTAGAAAAGACAACTGCACCCCTGCATCTGGGGGATGATTAGCATATCACAGAAGATTTGTGGTAAGCATCTGTAATTTATAAGGGGGAGGGCTGAAGGGCTTTATTTATGGTGGCAAAACTGTCACTGTCTGAATGTCTTAAATAAAACAGCTGTTAGACTTCCTGTTTTACTACTGGCTGAATGAGTCTATAATAAATCAGGATCACTCAGAGTAAAATTAAAAGCCAATATTTCCCAAGTAAAATGCAAAGTATTTTGTGTTATCCCTAAAATATTCATGTTGGAAAAGTATTTTTTGCACATAGAAACTATGTACTGTACTGTCTGTTCTTTGAACTGATCTGATTTGATAAATATCGTTGTTGTTGTTTTAATTTTTAGAGAAGCTGTAGCTTTACAGAGAAATCATGCAGAAAATAAGAGTTCCCATATACCCCTCACACGGTTTTCCTATTATTACCACTATGAATTAGTATGGTAACTTTGCAGCAATTGATGAAACTATATTATTATAATATACCATTAACTATAGACGATGGTTTACATTAGGGCTCACTGTGTTGTATAGCCCTATGCTGTTTTTTTTTTTTTTAATTTTTATTCTGGTAACATATATATATATATATATATATATATATATGGCCTATAATTTCCCCTTTGAACCATATTCAGATATATAATTCACTGGTGTTAATTTTATTCACAATGCTGTGCTACCATCACCACCATCCATTACCAAAACCTTTCCATCACCCCAAATGGAAACTCCATACCAATTAAGAATTAACCTCCAGTCCACTATCCCCACCCCCTCTGCCTGGTTCTAGCTTCTGACTATAAAT
>PVKH010008956.1:0-19106 GCA_004027955.1 Chaetophractus vellerosus
AGATGTGGCCCAAGCGATTGAGCTCCCACCTACCACATGGGAGGTCCCAGGTTTGGTTCCTGGTGCCTCCTGGAAAAGACGAGAAAGACAGCTGGCACAATGAGCTGGTGCAGCAGGCTGACACAACAAGATGACGCAACCAGAAGACATAAAGAGGAAACACAATGAGACACACAACAAAGCAGGGAGTGGAAGTGGCTCAAGCAATTGACTGCCTCTCTTCCACATGGAAGGTCCCAGGTTCGGTTCCCGGTGCCTCCTAAAGAGAAGATGAGAGCATTACAGCAAAGGGATGCTGAGAGTAGACAGTGGGTGCAAACAACAAGCAGGGGGGAATAAATAAATCTTTTTTAAAAAAAGAGGATACTTTGAACACCTGTCCAAAAACTAGACAATGTAGACGAGTGGACAAATTCCTAGAAACACTAGCTACCTACACTGAGCCTAGAAGAAATAGAAGACCTCAGCAAACCAATCTCAAGTGAAGAGATTGAAATAGTCATCAAAAACCTCCCAAAGATGAAAAGCCCAGGACCAGATGACTTCACAGGTAAATTCTACCAATTATTCAAGACAAGCTAATACCAGTCTTACTCAAGCTCTTCCAAAAAATTCAACAGGAAAGAATGCTACCAAACTCATTCTATGAAGCCAACATCACCCTAATACCAAAACCAGATAAAGATACTATGATAAAAGAAAATTACAAACCAATATCTCTAATGAATATACATGCAAAAATCCTCAACAAAATTTTGCAAACCGTATCCAAAAGCTCATTAAAAGAATTACACAACATAATCAAGTGGGTTTTATCCCAGGTATATAAGCGTTTTTCTTTTTTCTTTTTTTTTTGAGGTACCAGAGCTGGGTGTTGAACCTGGGACCTCATATGTGGGAAGCCAGAACCCAACCACTGGTCCACATTGGCTCCCCTGCGTTGGTTCTTTCACCTCTTTGCTTGTTGTTGTTTTTATTTTTAGGAGGCCCTGGGAACCGAACCCAAGACCTCCCATGTGGGAAACAGACAACCACTTGAGCCACATGCACTCCCTGCAAGGGTTTTTCAACACAAGAAAATCAATTAGTTTAATAAACCACTCTAACAAATTGAAGAAGAAAAATCACACAATCATTTCATTAGATGCAGAAAAGGTGTTTGACAAAATACGGCATCCTTTCTTGAAAGAACACCCCAAAAGATAGGAATAGAAGGAAGCTTTCTCACCATTTAAAGAGCATATATATGTGGAGACGGATGTGGCTCAAATGACTGGGCAGATGTCTCCCATATGGAGGGACTTGGGTTTGATCCCCGGGACCTCCAGTTAAAAAAAAAAAGGAAAGAGCATATGTGAAAAACCTACAGCTAGCCATTGCACTTAATGGTGACAGACTGAAAGCTTTCCTGCTGAAGATGGGAATAAGACAAGGATACCCACTGTCACCACTGTTGTTTAATATGGTGCTAGAAGTTCTAGCTAGAGCAATTAGGCTAAAGAAATAAAAGGCTCCCAAATAGGAAAGGAAAAGGTAAAACTTTCACTATTCGCTAATGATATGATCCTATATCTACAAAATCCTGAGAAATCCACAAGAAAGCTACTAGAACGAATAGACAAGTTCAGCAAGGTAGTGGGATGTAAGATTAATACCCAAAATCAATAGCATTTCTATATACTAATGAGCAATCTGAGGAGAAAATCAGGAAAAATTCCATTTATAATAGCAACTAAAGAATAAAATATTTTGGAATAACCTTAAACATAAACATAAAGCACCTGTATTCAGAAAACTACAAAACTTTGCTAGAAGAACCAAAAAGACTTAAATAAATGGAAGTACAATCCATGTTCATGCTCTGGAAGACTAAATATCGTAAAGAGGTCAGTTCTACCCAAACTAATTTACAGATTGAATGCAATCCAGTAAAAATCCCAATGGCCATTTTTGCAGAAATGGAATAGCCAATTACCAAATTTATTTGGAAGTATAAGGAGCCCCTAATAGCCAAAAAATCTTTAAAAAGAAGAATGCTGGCAGGGAGATGATGATGGACAATGGCCATCCCAGGGAGTGGGGAGAGTCTGCAGCTGCAGACAGGATAATCCTATCCATTTTATCCATGGGCTATAAGCCCCCACTCAATTGGAGGTGGAGTGGACATCACCATCCCAGACTCCTCAGGACTGTGGGAAGAGCTATGGACTAGAGTGGACTTACTGGTATTCTATTATAGACATATTGTGATTCAAGCAATGGAAGAAGTTACAACATTAATGTGGAGCCAGTGGCCACTGGGCACTCTGGGAGCAGGAAGAGGGAAAAGCAGTTGTAATACAGGGGCTTTTTCGGGACTTGGGAATTATCCTGAGTGACATTGCAACA
Organism: Chaetophractus vellerosus; assembly: GCA_004027955.1. Classification (NCBI taxonomy): domain Eukaryota; kingdom Metazoa; phylum Chordata; class Mammalia; order Cingulata; family Chlamyphoridae; genus Chaetophractus; species Chaetophractus vellerosus. The sequence continues at coordinate 2,389 of PVKH010008956.1, forward strand.
ACAGATACAGGCCATTTCATATCACCATATAACATGCAGAACTGTGTGGGAGAGAATGTGGTGTACAATGTGAACTATGGTCCATGCTTAATGGCAAAGCCCCAGAATGTGTTTATCCGTTGCAGGTGATGTGCCACACTAATGAAGGATGTTTATGTAGGAGGTTGTAGGAGGTGTGGCATATGGGAATCCCTATATTTTTTTGTGTAACATTTATGTAATCTAAGTATCTTTTTTAAAAAAATAAAATAAATTTATTTAAATAAATAAATAAAGAGAAGAACAAAGTTTTAGAAGACTCTTACTTCCTGACTTTAAAGCATATTTCTTAGCTACAGTGGTAAAAAAAACATCCTGGTACTGGCATAAAGACAGACAGATTGACCAATGGAACCAAGTTGAGAACTCAGAAATAGACCCTCACATCTACAATAAAGTGATTTTTTACAAGGCTGTCAAGCCTTCCCATCTGGGCCAGAACAGTCTATTCAACAAATGGTGCTGAGAAAACTGCATATCTGCATGCAAAAGAAAGAAAGAGGACCCCTATCTCACATCCTATAGAAAAATTAATTCAAAATGTCTACACACAGTGGAATACTATTCAGCTGTATGAAATGACAACATGAATGAACCTGGAGGACATTATGTTGAAAGAAGCAAGCCAGACACAAAAGGACAAATACTTTGATTACACTATTATACACTAAATATATTGTGTAACCTCATGGAGTTAATAACTAAAATATAGGTTACCAGAATATAGAATGAGGGTAGAGAATGGAAAGCTGAAGTTAATCTGTGCAGAATTGCTAAAAACCTCTCTAATGAGGTTTTTCTGTTTGTCTTTTTGTTTTTTATTATTGTTGTTGGAATAATGAAAATGCTGTAATAATGATTGAAGTGATGAATGCACAACTATGTGATTATACCAAATGCCATTGATTGTACACTTTGGATGGATTTATGCTTTATTTACATATATCAATAAATTGATTTATTTTTTTTTAAATTCCAGTGGAAAGGTGCTGACATGTGGCTATTCCCAAACAGTGCATAATCCCCAAATTAAAAAAAAAAATTGACCATTAAGAAGGGGGTGGGGGTCCTTAGAAGCCATTAAGTTCATATCCTCCATCTTACTTCCCGAGAATATAATGAGAGGTTTCTGTCAAATATTTATTTGAATACCTGTCTCATTTTAATCACAGTGCTAAGCATCGGGAATACTACATTAAATCATTCTGGGTCCTTAACCTCATAAAACATTTAATTTTAATTATTTGAATTACTTTATAACATTTTCAAATCTAGCAATTCAGTAAAAAATAGAACTTCTAGCTACTTTACAATTACTTATTTTAACTTTTATGGCCTATTTAGTTTATTTATTCATACCCCCAAAAGTCTTTTAAAAATATATATTTGAATTGGCTTCTAGTAAAAGGCAAAGATACTTTAAAACCTTATGAGAAGGAGCAGATGTGGCTCAGTTGAGCACCTGCTTCCCACATGGGAGGTCCCAGGTTCAGTTCCCAGTGCCTCCTAAAAACAAAAAATATATACAAACAAAACAACTTAGGAGAGTTGATGTGGCTCCATGCTTCCCACATACAAGATCCTGGGTTCAATCCCTAGCCCCGGTACCTAAAAAAAAAAGAAAAGAAAAGGAACATCCTATGAGAGCATTTAGTGAACCTATGCTTCTTCTTGCAAGTGCCACCTTTTCATGTTGCTCCAAACAATCTACTTAATAATGTACCTTTTAATCCAGTGGTTATTATAAACAGTAATTGTTTGATTACTGTTTGCTAAGGTCTGGTGTTAAGCTGTGACTACCTTTCAATTCTGAAATCCCTGTTTCCTTCTTGGAAAATTGGGGTAACATTTATTTATCTCAAGTCTCCCGGCACCACTTTCATTCTCTAAATTTCCCAAAGATTACTGGCCAACATTAAATGCAATCGCCAAACTATACAGTTCTTTTTTACATCTCTTTGTTATGATAGGGCTATATTTAAAAAGAAACTGAAATGTAATGTTTGTCTTTTCAAAGTTGACTTACTTTTTAAAATATATATATTTTTTTTATTAGAGAAGTTGTGAGCTTACAAAACAATCATCCATAATGTGCAGAATCCCCAAACATTACCCCTCCTCCACAAGTTGACTTATTTTTTCAGTCCTTTGACATATTTTGCAGTTTTTATAAGTTATAGGCATAGGAAAAAGATTTACAAATGCCTCCTTCAGGCATCTGAAAACTAACCAATACTAAACTATAAATAACCAATGTTATGCTATAAATGTGTTGTAAGAAAGTCATGCAACCTCATCTGAAGAGCAAAAATCCTCAAATGAATTATCATAATTCAAATGACCAAAATATTCATATTTAAACCGTGTTTCTTCCTCTCTTTTAACCTTCCCCCCCTCATGCAGTACCGTGTGGAATCAATGATGTTGCGTATTGCTAAACCACTGAACTATATTCCTGTGACACCTAGTGTTCAGCAAAGATCCCAAATGAGAGCTCCACAGTGTGTTCCTCTAATTATGGAGCCTGAATCCCGCTTCTACAGCAACTCTGTTCTTGTTTTGGATTTCCAGTCACTATATCCTTCTATCGTGATTGCATACAACTACTGTTTTTCCACCTGCCTTGGCCACGTGGAGAACTTGGGAAAGTAAGGTTTTTTCATATTTATAATTACGTTGTTGTGCTTGTTAGTTCTTACTAAAAATTAGACTTTCTTTTAGCATGTCTTTGCACTTGAGACTGTCCTTATGTATAGGATGAATAAACTGTAGCACAGCTAATCCATTTATCTTAGTTACCTTACTAATTGACATGGATCACCTTATGATTAATTCAGCTCATGAATGAATGACTCATATGAAGAGGATCATGAATACAGCAGCATTGCAATTATCTGTTTCACTTTCTACGTGTAGTTACTACCTCTTTTAAAAGGAGAGTATCTTTAATTTGTTGGTATAAATCACTTTTCTATGGACCATTTGAGGATTATGATCTTAATATACCTCCTCTTGGCTTTTCTCAGAAATTGTGTGTGCGTTTCAGTTGTTAAATGTTAGGTTTTATTAAGTCATGTCAATTAAATTTTGTAAACCAAATGAAAATAACATTTTTAAGTACCTAAAGGAGTCAGTATTTTTCTCATAAGAAATACAGAGTCCTCCTTTATGATTTTTGTGGGAGCAAAATATAAGAACAAGTGTTCTGGTTTTAGTGTAGAGTGCACTTGCTCCTTTATAGAAAACGTTTGTGGAAATGGTATTGGTAATCCTTTCTTTTTATTAAAAACAGGAATTTGGAAAGGCTAATTATAATCTTTTTATTTAAAGTTTAAATTTTTCTTTAAGGAACTCGGTGTAAGATAATCATGTTGAGTTGAAATTTGGTATTTCATAAATTTTAGGATACTGAGGTTAGTGCCATTTAAAAAATGTTTCTTTTAATAAACTGTGAATATTTGAAGAACTGCTTTTTGGTAATTAGACAAACATATTGCTAAGTACATGGATTCATGTTTAGTTGTTTGAAAATGAATTCTAATGGAATTAGAAAGATTCCCTAAAATTGCCTAAAAATCTCTATTCTATGATTTGAGAAACTATTCATTTAATGTTTTCTTTCTTAATAGGTATGATGAATTCAAATTTGGCTGTACCTCTCTAAGAGTACCTCCAGATTTACTTTACCAAATTAGGCATGATATCACAGTGTCCCCCAATGGAGTAGCTTTTGTTAAGGTAATACTCCTTATAAATGGTAGCTTTGTCAAGGTAATACTCTCTTCTGGTATCAACTAACAGCTTAACTTTTGGAGAGCTGATGGCTTACATGTTGTTGGTGTATAATAGAAAACGAAAAGTTGGCTTGACTGTTATATCTCAAAAAGTCAAAGACATAAGGAATATTCTAAGAAATCACTTTTTTAAAAAGCTACTTTGCTTGAATTTAGATTGAAAATCCTTTTTAATTGTTAATGAAATATTGAAAGAAATAAATGTACATTTATACCATCTGCCCTTTCTTAGAATCTGGCAGATTTAAGTAGCTAGTTGATGATCACAGAAATGTTGTTTAAAAAATATTTAATTTGCTTTAATGTATAAACTACCAATTATTCTTCCATATTATTTTAAATTAAATTAAGACTACTTGGAAATAGGATACTCTGGTATATTTGATTATATTTTTAAGAAGATACCCAAACTAATAATCAGATCTTTTTTTCTCTCCCTTGTCTCCCCTCAAAAGAGATGAAGAAAGACTTATAAATGAATAAATTAATGACAAATAGAGATCTAAGAAAAAAATTATATTGCCTTTCATTGCCAACTTCATTCCTTTTCTTTCCTATGTCCTTAGTAGTGAGTCTGTACTAGAATCAGGGGATGGTAGGGTGGGGGGTGGTACTATGGACCCCATTAGCCCTCAAATTCATTCTCGTGTACTTAGGGAAAGTAGCATCATTCTCCACCAGTAAGAGGATATGTTGTGTTAAAGAGTATTCTAAAATTAATAATTTAGATTAGATATGAGGAAAATTTTTTACCAGAGAGTTCATGATATATTCCTTTTTGGAAAATTTTAAGGTACGTTAGTATTTCCAGGGACCTTATGTTAAATGATATCTACTTGGAAACATGGAAATAGATTTTTTTTATCAAATATCTCTCCATGTAAAAATCAGCTTTCACATCATGTATTTTTCTGCATATTGGGCCCCTTTTCATTTTATAGTATGTCTTAAAACATTGTGGCTACTTCAAAAGGTACACAGAATGAATTAGAGGTTAGAATATGTTTTCACTGTCACATATCTAGCAGCTTATTATCTCCCTTTAACGGCATTTTTAAAACTTGCATCTGCATTTTGACTCATTGTGTAAAGCTTGATGAAAATAGAATTTTTTTAAAATATTCAGGAGTGTACTTATCCTATACCTGAGGTTTTAATTGTTTAATCCAACATGCATTACTTTGCACTTGTCTGTGAATCATCTTCAAAGTTAATACTGTTTTGTGGTTGTCATTCCTACTGGAGTTCTCATAAATTCTCCCTAGTCTTGATTAATACAAATGATTTTTTTTGGCATCAACAAATTTTATCACCTCACTATTCATCCCCTCTTCCAGATTGCTAATAAATATAGGCCGGAGGGGATGGCTTAGTGGTCTAAGCATCAGATTTGAAATACCTAGAGTCCCTGGAACTGCAGGTTTGAATGTCAGCAGAGTCAACCCAGCTCATCATTCTTCCAAGGTAGATAAATGGAGTTCCATGCAGATTACTGTGTGGGGTCATTAGGATGAGATCTTTAAAAACTGAGGTTTGTTATAAGTGATACAAATCCCATGTGTCTTTTTGAAAGAGTGGGGGTTTGGCTCAAAGTTGTGAACAAAATTTCCCTCTAAACTTGTTGTTTGGTCATATGTGTACTAGTTGACATCCTTCTCCCTAGAGGTCTCTGAACCCACATAAGCAGTGCTACCTTAGTTTTATAAACATTACAGGAACCTTTTAGGAGAAAAATCCTCTTCAAAAGAAATAAAATGTAATGATTTTGTATTGACGGCCACTGGTCCTGTGGCCACTATTGCTAGCATGTTTCAATTCATGAGTTGGCCATTGTTATACTTTGTGTTTCTCTCTTAATTATTTAAATCTATAATGTTTGAAGAATTTTAAACATTCTTTTTTCCTTTATGATAGCCTTCAGTAAGAAAGGGTGTACTACCAAGAATGCTAGAAGAAATTTTGAAGACTAGGCTCATGGTGAAGCAATCAATGAAGGCTTACAAGCAAGACAGAGCCCTTTCACGAATGCTCGATGCACGTCAGCTAGGACTTAAGCTTATAGCAAATGTCACATTTGGCTATACAGCTGCTAATTTTTCTGGGAGAATGCCATGCATTGAAGTAAGTGATACAAATCTTATAGTTCTTTCAAAAGAGACTAAAGCAGCATTAAATGAATGCCTGTTCATTAAAGCTTTTTCTTTTGTTTTGAAACTTTCAACTAAAGGTTCCATTTCTATGACATAGGATCAGTTTTTCTCATACCAGGATCTGTGTACATATTCTTGAGAGTTTGGGGTTTTCTCTATGAGAAATTTTTATTTGTATTTTTATTTCAATAATAATTTTAAAAATTAGCACATACATACATCTGGGTGACAATATAGTAACCAGCTTTAGCTTGAGATTTCAGTACTACCATTATAACAATGTTTACAACAATCTTGGTCCTAAATAATTTCTTTTACTATATTAATAGAGATCTGATTATAGTCAAGTTGGCTTGTCCAGATGTCAGTGTCAGATTCAACAAGTCATTCCATATTTACCAGTGTATTCAGATATAAAGTAAAACATTTCTTTTGTAGGAATCATTTGCAGTTGAAAGATTTTTTTTGTAAAGACTGATTTCTTAAGTTATTTTACTAAATTAAGGTGTTAACTTGACATGAATACAACATAATGTGACAGAGTAATAATTTCCTGGTGATTGACAAAAGAAGAAAGTAGATTGTATAATCTTTTCATGCCAAATGAAGGCCAGAGGAAATCTGTTATACCATGTTTACAGTATTTCAGTAAGAGAAAAGTAATAGAATAAAGTTCCCACACAATTCACAATAGGCAAAGTGAACTCCAAAGAACCTGTACAAGGCAGTCAGTGGCTTATTATAATGAAAGAAGCAAAACAAGATCCATCATGGAAATATAATATGGTTACTTAAATTATTTGGGCATATAATTTTGTTTGTACTGGATACATTTTTTATTTCACCTATTTAGATGTTTTCTGGTCTAGGGTATATGGGTTCTGACCTATGATTTATAGGTTAAAAATCAGAGTACAAAAAAATGTTTGTCACTAAAAATCAATATTCTGGCTGATGGTGAGGCAGATGACAAGATGTAACAAGAACTGTGCCAACGAGCCTTGTGCACAGTATCACACCCAACTTTGAAGGGTGCCATCAAACCAGTACCTTGTCGTGGGTGTAGAGTAGGAACACAGCCTGAGCCATGGTTATGTAAGGGCATTTGTTATTGTAGGGGTCACACAAAAGCTCTGATATACCAAGAAGCAGTCTAGAAAACAGTTTGCGTGCGTTCTTAACGAGTTGATGGCAACCTGACCTTTGATTTAAAGAAAGATATTACCTTAGTTATATACCTTGCATTGTGGTGATGATGGATGAATATATCAAGCAGCTTATTGCCAAATAGCAAGTGGAGCCCCAAGGAAAGCAGCAATTTATTAACCTGGACATCCAGGCTCCTTCCAGTTCAGATTTCCAGTAAACCATGGGCTGAGATCTTGAATGGTGCCAAAGACAAGTTTGAAGTCGAAGGTGACCCTACAGTCTACTCTACATGACAAGTAGTGGCAGAAGACCCACTTAATATTGGCAAAGTAGAGATTGTCAATGGTATTAAAGCTAGGGCAGGCCACTTGGCCTTGATACTCTCATGTCTGTTGTAAGAGCAGCACAATTCCTTAGAGAACTTCCAGAAGATGAGTGTATCCTGACGAAGATGACTGGATGGTTGAAGATAAGTTTGGTCTGATTTGGACTGAGAGAAAAAATGGCCAGAATGTCATAGAAATTCCAAAGGAGACCAGCCCAGGCTCCCTGGCCAGCATTGACAAAGTGTTCTACCACATGTATATCCAGTCACTGCTGTCATCTACAGTCCCTATGTCCTTAAAGAGCCTTACATTGCAAATATGGCTCCACTCAGAAATGGTGACCTCAACTGCATCACTAGAAAGTGCTAGAGCACTTTGAAAGTGCCCTAAGGGGACAGGGCCTTACCCCCACCAAGAAAACATAAAATCTAGGAGTGGAAAGAGTGGTCCATAACATAGGCACCAAAGTAGACAATGTGGCTGAACTTGAGGAAATCCTTAGGCAGGTGATCATCCTGAAAGACATTGCTGGCACAGACATCTACAAGAGTAGCAAATACAAGTTTCATGGTGCAGATATTGAGTTTATCATCTACAGCAGCCCCACCTGGCTCATTGGTAGCCAAGACAAGCAGCTCAGCATTGGCCAGTTCATCCTGCAGGACAGGCACACCTACCAGATGCAGGAAACCCACACACAAATCCTGGTGGCCTGTAAAGTTTTGGGAGAGATAACATTAGCCAAAAGAGCCTTTGGGGTTAACCACATGGACAATATCATTGCCAGAAAATGTAAGAGCTGGAAGCCTTATACCAGCCTCTTTTCTAGGTGACATCCAGATGGTTTGTGTGGAGCATGGTCACAGTGGTCTGTAGAACACTAGGGACTGTCACATCAAAGTCATGATTAGCATTGACATGAAATCATGTTACCCAGCCAATTTCTGAGACCACAGTTAGGCCCAACCCTCCTTTGAGAAATTAGGGCACCCCACCTACCAGCTGACCCAAGCTTCTATTGACAGGTCTCTGCCTGAAGATGACCCATCTGGCTTTGCCAGAGAAACAGTGGGAATTCAAACAAGACTCCACCCTTTTGTCCTTACTTGGTTTGGGAAGCACTTTGAGGAGCAAGAGTGGGCCCCAACACCTCTCCTGGCTTTCCTTGTAGAGACAGGCTTCCTGACCCATCTAAGAGTCAGAGGCTCCTTCATCAGTTTTGACTACCAAAAACAAACCTGGTTTCTAGAGGACTGTGACAAGGATTGTAGCATCATAGGCAAGTTCACACAAGAATCAAAGGCCAATAGGAAGCAGCTAATAAGAAGGCTCATTGCAGACTAAGACAAGCTAGATTATCTAGTGAGAGATTCATAGGACAATGACAAAGGGAAGTGTATTCCAAGGGTTTTCTTTGTCGATCAATTTTGGTGCAAGTCAGCCTGACCCTCTTGAAGTTCTGCCAGGAGTTTTTCCTGGTCAACCTTCCTGGTATCAGCCTTCGTCCTCCCTGTGTCCACTTTGGGGGGTCATTTTTTGTGGCGCCTTTTGTAGTCTGCAGCTCCAGCTCTTGCATCAGCAAGGTCACTCTCACTACAGTCTCGAGGTTCTCTAACCATATCATCAGTGTGCTTGTCTTCTATGTGGTTGAGTGGAGTTCATCCAAATTGGTAATACTTAATGGTTGTCAAGACTGCTCTGACAGTTTGAGATTATTTATGAATCCCAAAAAGAGAAATATTATGTTTGTAAACTAATCTTTTCTTCTGAGTGTGATACCCTTTGCTCGTATTAAATTCAGTGAGGGGCCTCTGATTTAAGTTTACTTGATAAAAGCAATTCAGGGCTTCTTATTGGGCTATGCCAGTAAGGCATAACTCAGGGTGAGTGCCTACCCCCTTGGTGGGCCGATATAAACACACTCACTCAAGACAAAATGGGAAGAAGAAAGAACTTTGTCATTTTTGATCTTGCCATGTGTCAGAAAGTAGAAGGCTCAAACAGCCCCAGGAAGAAATGGACCATTTGCCTGATAGCTTACCACTGACCTTGGGAAGAGAGCCAAGACTGACCTAGGAAGCCCTGAGAGATGAGCCCTAATCAGGAGAGAGAGGACTGGAAACCCAGAGGGAAAGGAGAGACCAGACAGAGATCAGCAACCATCTTGCTTCAACACATGGCAACTGACTTTGGTGAGAAAGCAACCTTAAGTTGGACTCTTTATGACCTTGTAACTGTAAGCTTTTACTTCAAATAAATATCCTTTATAAATGCCAACAGATTTCTGGTACTTTGCATCAGCATCCCTTTGGCTGACTAATACAGCTGCCATGAGTGGAGCTAAGTACATAACCATCCTAGTGGTATGGCTCACATGTGGATTCAGTGCATGCCTGACAAATGAGTCAGTCTTGAGGTCAGCAACCAGCTTTGGTTGATTCTCTGGGGGAACAGGCCAGACCGTGCCAGCAACTACCACATATAGCTGTAGCACAGCTTGCCCAAGAATCTTTATCATTGCCATACTGAGTCACACCTCATAGCCCACATAAAGTTTCTCAACCTCTTGATTACACATTGTATCGATCTGGTCAATGGTAAAGGGCTTCCCTAGATACTGTCTGGTCTGCCCACCTGTCACCAGCACAGCTTGTGCCCCATGCTGACGCATGCCACCTACTCTGTCAAAGTGGTCTCTTACCCAGTTGAGGCTGCCTTCACCACATGATCTGTGGGCCGGCATCCATGGTCTCCATCAGCAGCATGTCGATGAGACCTTCACATTTCATTTCTGAATTTGCACAGTCAAGCCAAATAAGTCTTGCCAGTCTGCTGGCAACTACAGTCATCTGCCATCAAAGTCTAATACTCCTATCCCCCACAACATGAGGATACCCCAAACTAGGATCTGTGTGATAAACAAGAGTGCATCTCACATACCGTAGCGCTTTAGTCTTCAATAGCAGCTTGCTATGCTTCGACTCCTGCCAGCTGCTGGTGGGCTGCAGCTCACCCTTCCGATGTGGGGATCATGTTATTTTCTCAGACACTCTTTGAAGTAGTCACAGCCCTTGCAGTGGAAGAGGGCGACCTACTGCATCTGCTCATGAAGGTACATGTACTTTTGTGCTAAGACTCAGATGCTTTGATGGCATGGCAGCCAGAGAAGGCCAACTCTGAGAGCATGTCTTTCTTTTTGGCCAAAGCCTTTGTGCTGAGCATTCATCAATCACCTACAGGGTGATCTCACCTATGAAGCAAACGTAAAAGGCTTGGAGATAATCATGTATCTGCTCACCTGGGTTGACGATGTAAAGCTGGGGTCAGCCCATAACCATTAGCATGTTTGGTAGGTTTTGTTATACTGCACTGAGGAACAGAGGATCATAATGTGCTTGAAGACTCCTGGTAAGTCCCTTCCAGCAAGTCCAGAATGAAAACTGTTTTCCACATCCGATGTGACTACAGATGATAGTCAAGTGCAGGTCCTTGGGGAGCATGTCACCATACTAGTAGAGTTGTGCTGACAGAGTAGTCATTTTCAGTGCTGAGTTGGACGTCCATAATGACATACAGGTGGATGTTTTCAAAGTGCCGGCATTTTCTGCAGTTTTTGTGATCTGGATGGTGACACCCTCCAAAACATTCTCAATGCACCCCAGCTGCTGCTGTGGAACTGGTCATCATCAGCTGTCCTGAGTCAAGCCACAGGGCATACTTGCCAGTGAGAAACTCGCCCAGGGAGACATCTGCTAGTGCTATATCAATTATAATGATATAGGTGACCTCATAAGAGTCCATGTAGCTGATTCTAGTGGCAAGTTGAATCCTCCCACTCTCTCAGACACTAACAGTGATGATCACCCCTGGTGACAACAGCCTACACTAGGCAGATTTTCAGGGTACCAGCCTTGTATTGTTTCAGCTGGAGTAAAAGGCACATGTATCATTTACCTAGAGATTAAGGCAAATCCAAGTAATGAGCACACATGGAAGGCTATTAGTTGTGACATTCTTGTTAAGAAAAATACACACTATATCCCTCACCCCCATTTACCCTAGAAAGAGAATACACCAGATCAAGCTCTCTACCACCTAAGGCTGAACTCCTTTTCGTGGTGCAGCATACCAACTTGTGTAATGCAGAATTACCAACTGAGGTGCCTGGAACCTGGGCCTCTTCCTCCTCCTCCTCTGACCCTGCCCTTCCGATGGGCCAGTCCTACTGGCTATATAACAAGTCAGCTTAAACAGAAGCTCAAGAATGACAGAGAGGCATGAAAATCCCTGTACAAAAAAAAATACCACCAGGGCACCAGTGTTGTAAGTGGCATTGCTATGGCTCTTAGATGCTGCTAGCATGGGGTTGGGCATTGGTGGCATGGGTCAACTGTCCACTGTCGCTGCCACACCAGTTGTCCTGTCTTTACGTTGCAACCTTGGGCTGTGGCATTCTCGAGGGTAGCTGCTGCCTGGCTTTCAAGGCCAAAAAGCACAACAGGGTCTGAGTTTTGGCTGACTACAAGCTCAACACTATTGCAGACCATGTGTCCACCACCCTTTTCAATGGCAAAATCTCAGATCATAAATTCTAACTCATCTTTGATGAAATGGAAAAATATATCAAGATGAGGCAGGAGATTTGTGCTAGTATCAAGAAGGCCTATGCCACTGTGACCATCAATGAGGAGACAAAAAATTCTTGCATCCAGTGGGGCCAACAACATAAAAATGTTGACTGTACAATATAGTGCCCCTTTATGTGCTGGCTTGCTGCAGCCAGCAATCAGGATAACCTGACACTATCATCATATGCCCCAATGCATAACGCATTTTGCCTGCACTGGGGGAACACCTTTAGTGCATCTTTATTTTTATTTTTTTAATTATTTTTTTATTTTTATTCTTTAAAAGATACTTAGAGTACATAAATGTTACACAAAAGATATAGGAATTTCCATATGCCCTACTCCCCATACCTCCCACACCCTCCCACATAAACAACATCCTTCATTAGTTGCGGCACATTCATTGCAAATGATAAACGCATCCTGGGGCATTGCCACTGAGCATGGGCCATAGTTCACATTGTAGTCTGTAGACTCTCTCCCACACAGTTCTGCATGTTATGGGACAATATAAAATGGCCTATATCTGTTGTTGCATTGTCATTCAGGACGATTCCCAAGTCCCGAAAAAGCCCCCGTATTACAACTGTTTTTCCCTCTCCCTGCCCCCAGAGCCTCCAGTGGCTACTGCCTCCACATCAATGTTGTAATTTCTTCCATTGCTAGAATCACAATATGTCTATAGTAGAATACCAGTAAGTCCACTCTAGTCCATAGTTCATTCCCCAATCCTGAAGATTCTGAGATGGTGTTGTCCACTCCACCTCTAATTGAGTAGGGGCTTCGATCCCCTATAGTCGATGGATGGGACTGTCTTGCTTGCAGTTGTAGGCTCTCTCGTTTCCTTGGTATGGTGGTTATCAAGCCTCACTTCCTTGTTGGCTGTCCTGGGTGAGTCCAATGAACTGGAGAGTAGGTGTTGCAACACCGCTGAGGCTCCAGGCCCGGCTGGCACATGGACAGCCCAAATTTAATGTGTCTTCTGTCCTTTTTCACCCATGTTGCATCACTGTGGCACCTGGTGTGATGTGCCTTTCTATGGCCTTTTGAGTGGTTGCTTTTTTTGTGGCTACCTTCCATTTGTATCTCATGAAGCCTTCTTGAGTATACTTGAGCCAGGTGCAGCTTTAATAGACTTCGAGCTGTGCAGTCAAGAAAAGTAAGCACCATACCCGCCACTTTTCTAGTCCCAGTGCATCTGGCAACTAGTAGTACTTTGAGATATACCCTACAGGCAGGACAATATTTGTCTCAAGCCATTTACACTCCTGCTGCCTCATACATGAGTTTAACACATTGAGCTTAAGATCCTGTTCCATTTACCACCATTATATTTGGTAAGTCACTTCCCTTGCCGGGAAGGGATGTGAGATCGTTTTTCTTGCTGCCCCCAGTGAAAGAGAGAGAAAGCAATGCCTCTTGGTCGAGGTTCCACCCTCCTCCATCATTTTGTAAGTATACAACCTAGTCAGTGTAAATAGGATGTACACTCAATGAATAGAAGTATGTTGTTTTTGATGGAGCATTTTGAACTACCGGTGACACATGGAACAATACCTTTTCAGGGAGATCGAACTCATACGCTACTTCTCCAACAGAGAGATATCAGATCCCATATTCATCACCATTGCCTTCGTAACTAAAGAGTACTGTATTTCCATGGCCGCAGTTGTTATTGGTTAGGGGGTCTTTTCCAGCAAAGAATTGCACCACACAACTATAGCACATGATTTGTTTCTCTCACATTTTACCCCTGTGAAGTAAGCAAAGGAAGATATGCACGAATATACATGGCACGAACATACATGTCCACAAATGGACAGCCCCTGTTGAAGAGAGTATAAAATTCAGCCTCTCACATCAAGCATATTGTCTTGAGTATCAGACAACAAAGGATATCTCTAATCCTTGCCCCCACCACACATTACCAGCCGTGGAGAGCGTGCTGCCGCTGGAAACACCAGAATTAGGGTGCTGCACTATCACTGGAAGTAATACCATCATTGGAGAGCTCTCGGTGACCATAAAATTTGACCAAGCCAGCTGGAAACCCCCAATCCATTCACACAGTCATGCAGCCAAAGAAAAAATGGCTCTTCATGTGTTTGAGTGCAGCCAAAAGTTCGGAAATCCCCCATTTCTCCAGTCACTCTTGCCAGCAGAGTATGATTGTGTATGAACCTGATCATCTCTGCCTACAGCATCATGCATAAGCTTCTAGACTTATTCGTGGTAGGGGTGGCCAGGTCAAGATGGTACAAGTTCATCACCGCTGCCATTGGCACCATGCTCAGCTGCACCTCCTGCATCAACATCCAGGTTTGGGAGAAGCCTGATGATCCCTTGACCTTCATCGAAGGCTGGGCTGGGGGCCTGAACCTACATGGACACACTCGCCACCCTGGTCAAAATGGGTCAGCTGGAGGGCTGGGAGTTGTTTGCAGACCCCGAGGTGTGAACCCTGCCTCCTCCCTGGATCTCGGGCAGGTTGAAATGTACCTAAAAATAAACCATGTGTATATGTAGGCAGGGGGTGGAGGCAGATGGATTACTGGCTGTGGCCATGTGCTTTCCAACAGTGAACACACAATCAAAAATATGTTGTAGTACCACCAAGATCACAGAAAGTGCTAAATCTGAACTATCATAGAGAAAGACAAAACTTCATAAGTCAGAATTCCTATATGGAGAAAATGGAGAATAACATAGCTAATAGTTACAGGCTGATGTCATTGTCTCGGTTGGACATTGTCACTGGCTTATTTCATAATTTAAATTTTTATGTTCACTTTTTTCTCCTAAATTATGTTCATATTTATGGTAAATCTCTATATATGTACATATATATTCATATGTATATATTTATGTGACAGGTTTTTTTTGCCTGGCTGAACCTTATCTTTTCCTAATTATTTTCAGAGAATTTTTCAGGATCCCTTGCCAAAGTTGTGAAACTAGTTATTTTCCTCTTTTTAAACTCCATCTCTTAGGCTGTAATGGAGTAATACTTTTCAAATGAGCAACCATGTCACAAAGCAGCAGAATCAGTCCTAATTTAATTACCATACCTCCCTACTCTCCCCATGCCCAAGTGTTCCTGAATCCTTCATACTGCATGGTTTTCTAGGGCAACTGCAAGAGTTCTGACTCTTCCAGGTGTAATTTAAATGGGTTAGATTAAGCGGCATTAGGCAGCCATTTAAGATCAGCATGTACTTGTGTATATCTATTTGTTTGTATGTGTATATCTCAAAAGTATATTTGATTGTACTGATAACTACATGCCTCACCTCACATATTTAAAAGTTTACCTTGTTTGAAGATGGCAACAAGTGACAGAGTTTATTCCAATTTGAATTTCAATTAGATAACGCGAGGCATACAAGACCTCAATAGAATTCATGATCTTGATTCAAAACGCAAATTGTTTCTGCTACCAGTTTTATTATTCATTCCTTTGTTTGTACACTCAATATTCCTTTCATAAAGCAACTTTAAATAGACTTTTAAATCTATTCAATACTACATTTTAGCTCAGATAATTCAAATTTTACAGTGCAAGGAGACAAATCATATAATTCTTGTTTGCTTCTTAACACAAAAGAAAAAATGCATAATTCTTGCTTTGAACTTACACAAGGAATGTTCCATTAATGCTAAATGTCAATTTTCCCAACTCTTAGCTTTTAGTTTAACAAATGAAACAACAATGCTAAACACATAATCTCCTTAATTTACTTAACTGTGAAATATAATTGCCATACTTAATCATATTTGTCAAGGCCTACTATCTTTTTCTTTTTTTTTTTTTGTCAGTTTATGCCATGATCATTGTTAAAACTCAGTGTAATCACCAATGCAAGAACCCTTGCTGGACATAAAACTGCCTACTTGATTTAATATTTGTAATATATAATGCTTGTATAATTATATATTTTTTCTGTGGACTTAGTATTATCAAAAGTTATGGATAACCAATCACTGAGGTTTAAGTTCATCATTAACTTTAATGACGATTGAAAGAAGTTATCTTGAACACACCAACAGAAAAATTTTGAAAGAGACACACTTACCCAGGGTAATTTCCTGCCTGTTTAGTTATCAAAGCTTATTCTTTTTGGAATCAAATATACCTGTATTCTTGTATAAAGTACAATCCATTGTACTTACTGATATTCTCACAGGCAAATCTGTATTGAATGGTTCTTTCTTGTAAATTCTTCATCTCATTTTCTTTTTGAGTGCTTGGGCAAAGAATGTTGACATTTAATGTCTTATTTTGTTTTCTTTTTATATTCTTTTCTCATTTTATTTTTGGAAATATTAGTAATTGAATTTATTTTTTTTAATATTCTTATTTTTTTTAAAGATTTATATTTTTTATTTATTACATATCCCCCCCTTTCTGCTTGTTCTTGCTGTGTTTATCTTTGCATTCTTCTGTGTCTGCTTGTCTCCCCCTGCTGCAGCGACCCGCCGAGTCAGCTCACCGCGCGGCGGCTTGCCCTGCCCGAGGCAGCTTGCCTTCTCAAGGCAGTCTGCCCACTTGAGGAGACCCCAGGAACCGAACCCGGGGCCTCCTATGTGGTAAACCGGTGCCCTACCAATTGGGCTACAGCCGGCCCCCTAGTA
>PVKH010008957.1:0-19131 GCA_004027955.1 Chaetophractus vellerosus
TAAAGAACTATAAATATTTATAGGAAGAGCAGTCTTATGAAGATAAAAATATTGAAACCAGGAGAAGTCAAATGCCTTTCCCCAAACATACAGTTACAGTTTGTAGTAAACTTTGTAGTAAAAATAAATCATTTCTCTTCCAATGAATGTGCATCACATAAATGAATTTACAATATGTTTCTACTAGCTTTCAAACAGATAAGTTTTATATGTGGATATGTTTCCAGTTCTGGAAATTTACAGAAATTCTGCAGCCACTCATTGACATCTCACTGTAATGTTGCTTAAAAGCCCATGCTGCTTATATGTGATATAATTTTTATATGAAACCCATTTGATCTTTCAGTAAGGATATTCCTGTGGACAAATTATAAGTGAGTATAAACATACACACTATACCTTAGTGGCACAAGGTGCTTACTAAATATAAGGTATTATCTTTAATGTCATATAGACAATAACACTAAGTAGATAGGGACATTGGTAGATCAGTTCAGGATGATATAATTCCAATTCCTTGCATTTTAGTACTAGAAAGGAAAGTGTTACTTTATTTCAATATCTATGACTTATGTGGCATTTCCATGCAATCTCTAATACCTATAATTCCCTTTCATTCAATGTGCTAAATGAGAAGGGTGGAAAGACTAGGAAAGATAAATTTACCTAAAGTAAACTAAGCCTATGAATACATATATGCTAGAAAAATCCAGCTAAAAGCAAAATATTGGTGATCATTTTTTAGTTTTGGTACATGAGGCACAAAATTACTGTGATTTTTATTCCTTCCACAATGCCCTCCCCCAAAATAAACAGATTTACTAATAGTTCTTGATTGTGTCAAAGCCACACTAAAGATTATTACAGACTAAGTCGCTAAAGCAACTTGGTTTGTTTTTTATGTAATGCCATGATGTCTTCTTAAGCAGGATATAAACTATAATTAAAACTTTTATTGTGTTGATTTTTGTATTTTATTTGGTACTTCAGTTGTTAGAGCTTCTATTATATTGAGGTATTTGACAAGAAAATTCATATGTCTAGTGAGGAAAGCAAACTCTCAACCTAAAATCCATATTTAAGTTTTTTTTCACCTTTATTAGAGAAGTTGAGGGTTTACAGAATATCATGAATAAAATACAGAATTCCCATATACCACCCAACCAGCAACAGCTTGCATTGGTGTGGAACATTTGTTACAATTGATGATAGCACATTTTTATAATTGTACTATTAATTAAAGTCCATGATTTAACTTAAGGTTCACAGTTTATGTAGTGTAGTTCCAAGGATATTTTTTTCATTTATTCTGTTACCATTTATACAGTCTAACATTTCCCCTTTTAGTCATATTCAGATGTATATTTCAGAGCTGTTATTGCAGTCACAACCTTGTGCTACCATCACCACCATCCCATCTTTAAACGTTGATGCTAAAACCTCTCATTAATTAATTACACCCATTTACTAACTATACTGAGTTGATAAAGATCATATTTTTATTTACTTAATCTTGGAATATTATTTACCCCTAATTGTAACAAAAATAGAATACCATGTGACCTGAACTCCATAAAAAGAGTAACTACATTAGTTATCTTTTTTAAAAAACTATTCTGAACCTTCACAAAATTCTTCATGGAATAAGATGTTCAGAGGAACCATATTGACAGATTTTTCATATTTGTGGCTTGGATTGGCAAATATAGCATTGTATTGTAAGCCACTATCTACTGAATTAAAATATGAGATTTTTCTTGAAGCAGAACAATTTCTAAACAGAAATGAAATAATATATAATGAAAGGACTGTCTGATCACAGCATGAACATAGTGTGGGCATCTTAATATTTATATGTTTGGTTCTAGTAAACAGGAAACAATTGTTTAAGTTGATATTTTTAATGAAATGTCATTGATAATAGTATGTATCTCCTATACAGGGACACTAGACAACACATGGCCACATAATGGATTGTAATAGAAAACCAGACTATTATTCATTATTCTTTCAGGAAAGGTAAACTCTTGAAGTTGGAGCTTTTGATTCCATAGAATCATATCTTTTCTTGATTTTTTTTCTTTGATACAGGCTTCCACCTATCAATTAAGGCAATGGATGTGACCAATAAGTCCACTGTGTCTGAATTTGTTTTGCTAGGACTTTCTAATTCCTGGAAGCTGCAGACGTTTTTCTTCGTGGTCTTTTCATTGTTTTACATGGCAACAATGGTGGGTAATAGTATCATAGTCATTGCAGTTATAACAGACTCTCACCTACATTCCCCTATGTATTTCCTGCTCACCAACCTTTCCATCATCGATATGTCTCTGGCTTCCTTTGCCACCCCCAAGATGATTACAGATTATCTCACTGGACACAAAACCATCTCCTTTAATGACTGCATAACCCAGATATTTTTTCTACACCTTTTCACTGGTACTGAGATTATTTTACTCATGGCTATGTCCTTTGATAGGTATATTGCAATATGCAAGCCCCTCCGGTATGCTTCAATAATAAGTCCCCGAGTGTGTGTTGTTCTTGTGGTGGTTGCCTGGGTGGTGGGAGTTATGCATTCAATGAGCCAGGTCATATTTGCCCTCACATTGCCATTCTGTGGACCCAACAAGGTAGACAGTTTTTTCTGTGACCTTCCTGTGGTGTTCCAGCTGGCTTGCGTGGATACTTATGTTCTGGGCCTCTTTATGATCTCAACAAGTGGCATAATTGCCTTGTCCTGCTTTATCCTTTTATTCAATTCCTATGTTATTGTCCTGCTTACTATCAAGCATCATTCTTCAAAGGGATCATCTAAAGCACTTTCTACTTGCACAGCTCATTTCATTGTTGTCTTCATGTTCTTTGGGCCATGCATCTTCATCTACATGTGGCCACTGAGCACCTTCCTGGCAGACAAGATACTGTCTGTGTTTTATACCATCTTTACTCCAATTCTGAACCCAATAGTCTATACCTTGAGGAATCAAGAAGTGAAGACAGCTATGAGGAAATTGAAGAATAGGTTTCTAAATTCCAACAAGGCAACCCCTTCTCATTATTTTTAGTTTTAATGCTAATTCTATGAACTTCTAGTTTCAACTTCCTAGGCAATTAACTGCTGCAGTCTTTCTTTATAGAGCATAGGTCACAATGCTGTGCTAGGCTCTTATTTTTGGAGTTATTATCAAATTTTTATTGCCAAGAATTTGTGGCAGCAAAAGTTAAATGCATTTGAAATAATACATTTACCTTGTGTATTTAAAATAAATTTAAATTTCAGAAGGTCAGTTTGACAGAAACAATTTCTTCCAGATGCAAAGACTATCTGTAAAAATGGCAGGAGTGACAGGTTAAATAAGGAGATTCAGTATTAATACCCTATCAATTGGAAAAGAGGAAAAATGAATTAGAAGAGGAAATATAAATATCGGGAGAACTAGGAGATCAATACATTTACATACAGCTAGCAATAGAGTTACTCTGACAGTTGCCCTTAAATTATGACAAATTAGCAATATTTCTACAAGCCTTAGAGACTCCATACTGCTTGCTGTAGGAGGTTGTGGGAACCCTCTAACCTTTACATCTAAGAAATAACTTGGAGGCCTGTTTCCCTGCCCACACAGAATTCACCATATTATTTCCTGGCATAAACAGGAACTTTACTAATTATCTTATTTCTCTTATCTCCCACTCTATCTCCTATGTATATCACTTAATGTTTCTGTAACCTTCCTTCCCCATTATTAGCCTGGAATTCTTATGATGTGATTTACAACCCCTATACCTGCCTGCTCCCATGCATCTGCACTCTGACTTTGACTTTAAAAAAGCCTGAATAAAAAGCATGCTGGGGATCAGCTTGAGAGCACAGCTTCTTCAGCTATTCTCCCCCTATCTTTCAACCTCTGTGTTGGAGTAATTTCATTGCACCATCGTGGGTGCTGCTGCACAGACCCCTACAAGACTTTGCAGGATGGATTCCTGCAAGTGGTGACTGTGGACATGATTTGGATCAGCGGCACAATCGGCATGTCAATGGGACAAAATTTATCTGGATAACTCATCATCCCAAAGGTAAGGGAACAGCAAAGCCCATTCAGGGTATTTGCCTACATGTTGAGAATTCAGTCAGGGGTATTATCTGTTTCATCATCAGTTCCAGACTATTGAAAGAGCAAAAGGTTTTTGTTAAAATCATTCAGCAATTGCTAAAGGCAGCTAATTGTGCACTAAAAGAAACTCAACTATTTGCTTTATTAAAGTTAGTCCAAAATTTCTGCCCATGATTTCCTGAGAGAGGAATGTTAGAATTAGAATTATGTGAGCAAGTAGGAAAAAATCTAAAAAATAAAATATGAACAGGGAGAGAAAATTCCCACTTCCCAGCCTACTGCTCCTCCAGAGGAGTCCCCATCCAAATGTCCTATAGCTTTAGACAAAGAGGCAGCCCCACTTCCTCCTCCCTCTCCACCTCCTTCCCCAACTCCTCTTAAGAAATCCAAAATTATAAAAATAAGGATGAAGAAACTTTACTCCTGTTTCCTCATTCTCCACCTTCAGTCTTCTTTGAAACACAGGCACCTCTCCCTGCTATGAAAGAATGCTTAAAAGAAGCTGTATATAGACCAGAGACTATGGGCTGTCCATGTGCCAACTGGGTCCAGAGACTCTGTGGACCTGCAACTCCTACACTACAGCTCAATGGCCTCACCCAGGACACCTAGTTGGGAGTTGATGATGGATAACGGCTATGCTGGGGAATGGAGAGAACCTGCAGCTGCAGGCAGGATAATCTCTTCCATTGTATCCATGGGATATAAGCCCCCTCTCACTTGGTGGTGGAGGGGCCATCACCATCCCAGACTCCTTGGAATTGGGGGAAGAACTATGGACTAGAATGGACTTGTTGGTGTCCTGCTATAGACCTGTGATATATGCAATGGAAGAAATTGCAAAATTATGTGCAGCCAGGGTCACTGGACACTTTGGGGGCAGGGAGAGGGAAGGGCAATTGTAATGCAGGGTTTTTTGGGGACTTGGAAATTGTTGTGGATGATGTTGCAATGGAGGATGTAAGCCATTTTGTATCATCATGTATCATGTGGAACTATGTGGGAGAGAGGGTCGTCACCAGTCTGAACTGTGATCTATGCTTGATGGCAAAGCCCCAAAATGTGTATGTCAATCACAGGCATTATGCCACACTGATGAGGGATGTGTATATGGGAGGTTGTGGGAGGTGTGGGGGGGTGGCATATGGGTACTCCTGGAATTTCTGTGTAACATTTATGTAAACAATGTATCCTAAAAATATATATAGATATATAAAAAATTTAAAAATGAATTAAAAAAAAGAAGCTGTAGAGGCTGGAGAATGCCACACTTTATGGGTGGCTCCCCAAAATGGACAGGCATAGCATGAATCACTTCCCTATACAGTCTTTAAACAGCTGAGGAGAAGTATTAGTGAAAATGAACTTCACAGTTCCTTCACTAAGGGGATTTTAGACTCCATTGTTAATGGCTATCAAATGTGCCCCTGGGATTGGAAAGTTCTTGTAAAAACTATTGTCACCACAGCTCACTTTAGTGTTTGGCAATTAGAATATCAAAAATGCTGCACTCAACAGGAAGAAGTGCTGTATAAAGCACTTATCAATGAGATCATGCTTGTAAGAAAACACTTTGCCAAATGGAGATAAGGAAAACATCCCAGCAGCCCTCTCTGTAAACCCCCTCCTGCCTATATGATAATGTGGCTGTGGGTTAGTGGGGCCAATAAAATTCAACCACTAGAAGAGTAGGAAAATTTGGTGGCACAATTTCAAAAAAAAAAAATCTCAAAAGTAGTAAAATCAAAGATGTATCTATTGATGTATTGTAAATCATTTTGTGTTTGTCTGTTTGTTCAGTGTCAGTGTATACCTCCAGATGGTAATATTAAATTGATAAATGAAAATTATTAAAATAGCTCTACTCAAATGGCCAAAAATTAAATAAGTGCTTATCTTAATAAATATGGATAATAAAATAAGTATAACCAAATTGAATCATTATTTTGACAAATTTGTTTAGTGTTGATGGTAATAGTATGTTGTAAAAGGTTTTCTTGGAAACAGTTTCAAAAATAATTTTTGTAACTTATGTATAGGAGGTATATAGAATGTGTTTCTATTGTTAAGAAAAAAGAAAGTAATTTTGTCCTAAGATAAAATGACTGGTTATTAAGAAAGAGCAAAATGAGGAACAAAATCTGAATGATTACAGAAAGTTCATGGAAAAGGAATTTTTGGGGTCAGAATTAAGTAAGATTTAATGGGTTTATCTACAAAGTTTTAAAGGCTTAGTATCAAATAGTATACTGATATAAAGTCTTCTGTAATCAGAGTGTAAGATCTGATGGGTTTATCTCTAAAGTTTTGAAGGTTTTAGTATCAAATAGTACACTGATACAAAGTTAAAATTTTGTCCTTTCTCAAAGTTTCTTAAACCACTGGTTTGTTTTAGTAAAGGTTTATGAAGAGTTTTTCTCCTGAATAATCAGTATACAAAAAAAGTCTCTTTTATCAAACTAGCTTCTTATACTTTAACCTTATCATTTCTTTGGAGAAACAAGGTTTATCACTTTTATTTTATTTATTTATTTTTTTATTTTCTGCTTTTTTGCCCCCCCCCCTGCCCCCCATGCTGCAGTGACACATGGAGTCAGCTTCACCGGTGAGCGGTGGCCTTGCCCTCTCATGGGCAGCTTGCCCCACTTGTGGGTGGCTCCACTCTGCTTGCAGGCAGCTTGCTCTGCCCATGGTGGCTTTGCCCTGTCCATGGCAGCTTTTGCCTTCTCAAGTGGTCCGCCCCCCTGGAGAGGCCCTGGGACCGAATGCAGGGCCTTCCATGTGGTAAACCAGTGCCCTAACCACTGGGTTATACAGCCGGCCCCAGTTTTATCACTTTTAGAAGAACATAATGTTCAAACCTACTTTCTCAAAATCAAATCCTGAAAAGTAGCTTTTCATTTCAAATTATTGCAAAAAATTTATTCTTTCACCTTAATAAAGGTAAAGTAATAAAATAGTTGCATTTATTTGTTATGCTATAGTCTAAATGGAAAGTATTTGAAATTGTTCTAAAATTAAAAGGTATTCTTTAACCCTCTGTTAATTAAAGTTTTATGAATAAAACATTCATATAAATATGAAAAAAGTGTATAAAATTAATAACAATTTAACATTGTTTATAGGTCACAGAAACAACCTGTCTGCCTAAAAATCAAGAGGCAGATGTTTTAATCCAGGTTTATCTAATTTACCCCACCTCTGCTAAAGAAGCAGATGTATATAGCTCCAAAGGAGAGCAGCCATTAAGGGCTGCCAGGGGTAGTGCATAACAGTAAATTATGGTAATTTAAAATAACACTATTGCAGTATGCAGTAGTCCCAAATATTGCTAGCTTGTTGCAAAAAATAATATCCAGTTATGTCACTATCACTTTGTTTTAAAACTTACTAAAGCTTTCTTTAGTATCTCAAACAAGTCAAACCAGCCCACATTCCCCTGCCCATAAGAAAGCCAACAACAAACTAAGTTTAAATTCTACACTGTCAGTCACAGCCCCAGTTCCAATTAAAATGCTAACAGCAAGAATAATGCAAGTATTAAGATTACAAGTTAATGTGCTACCCCACAGCACAAATAAAATAATAATAATAATAATAATAACAACAATAATTTATTGTTGCCTATGCCTCAAACTATACAAAATAGAGAAAATAAAGTCATTTTAAGCATGCTACTAGCCTATATAACTTCACTGGTTAGGAATCTTAACCTATAAGACATACAAATTTATCATATGTTGTCTACTATTTAAAAGTCTTATTGATATTAGTTACTATAATTATGATTATGTATAAAATGCTTAAATACTAATCAAAACTTTAATAATAAAGTATATTACATACTTAAGTAATATGATAACTTGTACATTACACATAAATATATATTTGAATATATATGTATGTCTCTTCTTTTGAGCTTAAACAATCCTAAAACCGAATGTATTAGGAAAAATTTTTTTGGGTATGATTCAAAACTAAAAGTGAGACATCATGCAAAAAAATTGTTAATCAACAAACCAATGCCTTGTTATTCAGCACTTTTCAAATTTTAGAAAGAATAATGAAAACGAAAACAGTAAGCACATCAGTGATGTTTTATAAAAAATAAAAACAGGTAAAATGCATTCCAAGGAGTGTTGTATTCTTGAGAAGGCTGGCCACTTTCTCAGGGACTAATGCGTAAAGCTTAGAATGTAATGCCCAGAGAGTGTTGTGTTCCTTCTTCAAGAGGCTGGCAACTTCCTTGGGAATTAACACAATGCTTGCAAGATAACATCTATAATATCAAGTTCATTAATCATTAACACAGTAAAAAAGATAGTCCCTAGTCAACCCAATTGAAGTCCCACCCTGGGAAAATTACACAAGTGTTTTCAATCAAAACTCTAGTATCAGCTTCTAATTCAAAACTTCCCAGCCAAAAGCTAAATGTTAGTCGGTTCATATATAAAACTACTCTATTTATCTATCATTTGATAACTCTGTTCAATATTAAATTAATCTTTTAATTGATTATGTTATTCTTGTTTCTCACTCTAATTGTCAGTATAAACTTATTAAACTAGATATACATATTAGCATTTAACTTGCATCTATCCAGGACTGTAGTCAAAAATAAGCCAAGTATATCAGTGTGTCCCCTGGCTTGCTAAGCATGTGAATGTATGTATACATATTGTATTAGTCAGCCAAAGGGGTGCCTTCACAATATACCAATAATTGGTTGGTTTTTATAAAGGATATTTATTTGGGGTAGATGCTTACAGTTACCAGGCCACAAAGCATAAGTTCTTCCCTCACCAAAGCCCATGGGCACATGTTGGAGCAAGACAGCTGCCGACATTTGCCAGGGTTCAGGCTTCTTGGTTTCCCGGGGCTGCATTTCTCTCTGGGCTTAGTTCCTCTGTTTCCTCCACAAGGTCAGCTGTAGACTATCAGGCAAGTGGTTCACTTTTCTACTCCTGGGGTGTTCTCTCCAACATCAGAACTGCTTCTACAAAAACTGCTTCTCAAATCTGCTCTGTCTTTGGGCTTGCCTTTTATACTTGAGACCACACCCACCAAGGAGTGGGGCTCAACGCCCTACTAACATGGCACAGTCAATGCCCTAATCATAACCCAATCATGCCCAGATGAACAGATCAGTTTACAAGCATGATTAAATATGGATTTTTGGAATTCATAATTACATCAAACTGTAGCACATTTCTTAAAAGATTGGAATATAACAGTTAAACCCTTGTTTATAAACAACCCTTCACTTATTTTATATTCTTTCAATTATTAACAAAAATTCAATAACTAAATATCAATATAAATATCAATAAAAAGAATGCTCAATAGCCCCACTGTGTTTCAATATTTTGTGTTTCAGGCTTTATGCCCTACTCATTCTGCCCTCCCACAAGCATGTATTTATCATTACATGGGTAATATCCTTATTACAGTCCCCTCAAAAACACTTTTAACACAACTCTATAAACATCTCTGAAATTGTCTTACCCATGCCAGTTTCCAAATAACCCCTAATAAAATCCAATTAACTCATCCTTGAAAATATTTAGGATATATCATGTCATCTAAAACAATAAAACAGAAATGGGGAAGTATGGATACCTCCCCTAGAAATATAATAGCCCTAGCACTATATACTTTAAATTTATGCTTTAATCTTTATAAATTGTGATGAAGATGGCCTTTCAGCATCTGAAAAACATTTCTCCCCTCATTAGGAGAGTCATCAAATACTAGCTAAAATTCTGTACAAAGAAATGTTAAGAGATGGATCTTAAAAAGGACCCTCTAACCTCAAAATGTGGGGGAGAGGGTACGCTTGTGTGCTTGCTCCAACAGGCCCCCCGTGACTGCCAGCAAAGAAAATGAAGCTATACCATGACCTGGAAGGATCACCCATCAACCCAATACCACAGATGGAGAAGATGATGATGGAGGAGCAAAGGAACTCCCCCAGACACAACCATGCCATCACATTATCCAAACCAGGGAGTAATTTGGGGAAGTCTTCAACAATTAAACCTAAAAAAATCATTAGTACAATTATTACTTTCATTATTTCAGCTATTATCATAGCTGTCACTGCCACCACTATAGCAGTTGCCTTCATAGTATCTGTCTAAACTGCTCATGTTGCTAATTAATTTAATCTCAATGTTACCAACAAACTTATGACTCAAACTCATAATACTATTCTTACCGAACCTGATGCTTTAGAAGTATCTAGCTTCTGGATATGTGAAATACAACAAGCTTTGCTTACTAAACAAGATTTTCAGTGCAACTGGGTGGACATTAAAATTTATTTCACCCCCTTGCCTGACTCTGTGACCCCTTTTTCTTCCTGCACACAGTTTTTTATAGTTTCCCCACTTCCTGTTGTTCCTTTCATAACCTGGAGGTGTCCTGTACATGCCCCACTGGTAAGGTTGCCTTTTGCCATGAGCCTGTCATCCCTTGCTTGAGCAGGCCTTCTAAGAGCTGGTGTTGAACTGTCTGACTCCTGCTCAATGCCTTGTGTTGGGCCCTCTCAGAAACCTGGGTTCCCCAAAAACAGTGACCAGAACTGGTGCCCACCTATGGGCAAGGAAGTCCCAAGGCTGATGCTGGGTGTGGAGGCCATGGAGGCATAAACTATCAAAGAACCCTTCACCCTGCCTGGCCCTGGATGACTGACAGGTAAGATTCCTCAGGGAAGGAACAACCTAAGACAGGCACAGTCATAGAGGAGCCATCAGGAGAGAATTTGAGGATGTACAGAGGTAGGACACTCACCCCTCCCAAAGGAGGTCTTCTGCCACCGTGGCTATTTTGTTCCCCACACACAGCTCAATTCAGAACCCAGATAGCAGACAGTGACCTGGCCTTGCTATTCCTATCAAAATTTGTTTACCTTGAACTATCTGGGAAGGGGGAAGTTTTTATAAAGGATTGTGTCAGGATACTTTTCCCTCTTTTTTCTTCTTATTGAAATAGAAAAGGGAGAGATGTGGGAACCCTCTAATCTTTACATCTAAGAAATAGCTTAGAGGTCTGTTTCTCTGCCCACACAGAATTCACCATATCAGTTCCTGCCATAAACAGGAACTTTCCTCCTTATCTTATCTCCCTTATATCCTATCTTATCTCCTATGTATATCACTTAATGTTTCTATAATATTCCTTGCCATTATCAGCCTGGAATTCTTAAGGTGTGATTTACAACCCCTATACTTGCCTGCTCCCCCGCACCTGTACACTGACTTTGATTTTTAAAAAATCCTGACTAAAAAGCATGCTGGAGGGCCGGCTGTATAACCCAGTGGGTAGGGCACCGATTTACCCCATGGGAGGCCCTGGGTTTAGTCCCCAGGATCTCTCCAGGTGGGCGGACCATTTGAGAAGGCAAAAGCCACCATGGGTGGGGCAGAGTCACCTTGGGCACGGCAAAGCCACCATGGACAGAGTGGAGCCACCTGTGAGCAGAATGGAGCTGCCCGCAGGCAGGGCAGAGCTGCCCACAAGTGGGGCAGGCCATCCATGAGTGGGCAAGGCCACTGCTCACCAGTGAATCTGACTTGGTGCGTCACTGCAACGGGGGTGGGGCAAGACAAAAAGCAGAAAATAAAAAATAAATCTTAAAAAAAAAAAAGCATGCTGGGGATCAGCTCAAGAGCACAGCTCCTTCAGCTGTTCTCCCCGTGATCTCTCTCAACCTCCATGTTGGAGTAATTTCATTGTGCTGTTGCAGGCTCTGCTGGACAGACCCCCACAAGACTTTGCAGGATGGATTCCTGCAGGAGGTCAGTCTGACTGGTCAGTCATTTTTCTATATACATGCTTTGACCTCTCCTCCTTAACCTTTAAACCTATTTGCGATCTCTTTTATTAAAGAAAGCCCTGGATTATGTTTCATTGCAAATGTTGATGAAATTCAAAGAATATGCTGTAAGTAGAGGAGTCTCTACAACTAACCCTTACTTAATAACCAGAATCAAACATGTTAACTCTTGATAATGCAGCATGAGTAGAGAGGCTAGAGAATTCTCCAAAATAAGAAACGTGATTTGAGGTGTAAATCAGTACACTTTTTTTTTTGTATATACACTTTGGTATCTTATTGCCTGGGAAATTAAAAGCAGAATTAAATTAAAAGGTACTGTTTATAATAATTTAATTTTTGGTAAGTCTATGTATTCTTTAAAAAGTGTTATATTGTGTTAGATTTGGTAAAATTACATTTTGCTTTTAATATACGGATGAAAAAAATAAATAATTGCTTAGTAATACAATGTTAATGTAAACAAGCATGTTTATGCATAAAAATAGGTTTTACTGTTTTAAATAAGAATATTAGGTTCAATATCAGCTTTAAGGTACAAAAGGAATAACTACCACCTGTTGGTAAGTACTGGAATTACAAGCATTGTTGGCCATGATAGTTCTTCAGGGAACTACGTTTTGCAAATCATCTCCCTTAAATGATGGAAAACATTAAGGAATTAATTATTATTTGTAAATTGCTAAATGATGTTTACGAAATATAGTGTCTAATATATTATCAAGCTTGCAATCACAAAAGGAAAAATCTGGTGCCAACACAGTATTTGACAAATATAAAATGATTATCATTTTCAGGCATCATAGAGTAAATGGAAAAAAACAAGAATAGATATGCAGTAATTATTGTTAAAGAGAAACAAGTGAAGAAAAAGAAATATTTAAATTTTATTTTAAGCCAAATGAGAAAATGAAGGCATTTTTTTCTTGATCAGTGTTTTTTTTTCTTCTTCTTCTTCTTTAATGTGTTCAAGAAATAAAGAAACAAAGGGTTGAAATTGTTGGATAAAAATATTTACAGTATTAACATGAGAAAGAAATCATCAAATCAATTGGACAATTTTATTTGAAATAGGGATACAAATGAACTTATTTAGGATGTGTTTGTGAACTTCCTTTATCCCTGATGCAGCTAAATGTGCAAATTCATGTGGGATCATTTATGTAGGAAATATTTTAGTTGATTTTAGAAATATCCAAAAAATTATTTCAAATGACATATTTACTTGTCTGGGAAATAATTTTAAAAATCAACTTTTATTCAGTATAAAAGGGAAATGTTTATTTAAAGGAATATCATCAATCTTCAGAAAGCTTTTAGAAAATTCTACAGCTCACATTAATTTTCACAAAAAATAGAAAATGTACAACTGATCACTGAAGACTCTGTAGGGCAGGATCTACATCTGAGAAATAAATGCATTGAGGACAGCCTCTGGAGGCCTTCCATAAATAAACAGAACTACCTATCACCTTCTTTGGTGACTCAACATGGTGAGCCATTATCCAAGATCACTGTACATATTATATAAACACATCTTAATTGGATGCTATTGGTGGATTGTCTTACCTCCATGTCCCTTCAACATGCTGCTGACACTATTAGATCAAAGACAGGTTCAGTTGAAGAGTCACTGGCTCTTTAAGCAGTGATAAAGATAGTACCACTTGCCACCACAGCAGGCAAAAGCAGAATTGATGTTTTGCAAAAGATCTGCCCCTGTTGCTAGACAAATAGAAACCAGTTAGTATAGATCAGGGGTTCTTAACCAGCAGTCCACGGGGTTCCATGGAAAGATTTCAGGGGTTCTGTGAGCTTGAATTGAAAAAAAAATCAATTCATTATCTTTATTTTCTATGACCACTAACTGAATTCTAGCATTTCCTTCACTTATGAATGTATGCAATAAATTACAGTAGTATTGATTTCATATCACAGTGCAGTTGTTGCATATCTCAAAAAACCACTCATGCTCATCCATACTTCAAAATTACGGTAGTTGTTAGACCCGATGCTAGTTGAGTGTCATAAAACTATCTGCTGTTACTTTCTGAGAAGGTGTCAATGATTTTCACCTGACCTACAAAGGAGACCTTGGGAAAAAAAGGTTAATATAATAGGTCAAAGATAGCTTTAAATAATCTGTACCTTTCCCAATAACAAAAATTAGGATGTGCTGGGATATGAAGGATTTGCAAGAAGACTAGGATGACAAATACCTTCATCTCCCTGTAAATGTTTGGAGAGCCATGAAGCTTGGCAATACCAACTTATGAGTACCTTAAAATTGTATGAAGTATGAAATGAACTAAGGAACAGTCTGAATAAAGTAAGCAGAACAGTTGATACTGGGAAAGAAAAACAACTATTAAAAACCACATCCAGATGAAAACAGATAAAATGTAATATGTGAAAGAACTGAGTATATGCAAAGACAATGTAAATTTTTAATGATGTATGCTTCCAAAAGTGTTCAAGGAAAATTTCAGAATGCTAAAAGGTATAATGACAGTGAATTTACCATGAAGTTAGTGAAGCTTAAGTTTCAGAACCCCTCCTTTGTACAGGTGTCCTCCAGTGCCCTGGAATGGGTCCTAGGAATATTTTATTCATAATTTTAATTTTGTTTTCTTAAAAAAACTCCTTTTGGTTTTCATAAGCTTTAGTCTCTACAGAATCTAGATGCACCCTTGAGTGTAGGGGTAAAGGTCATAGACTCTAGTAATTAATGATAGTTTTACAGTTATTAGTGGTGTAACTGTGGGCAAGATTCTTATCAATTCTTGGCCTTGGTTTCTACTTCTTAAAGGAAATAATAAAGGTATCTACATCACATCATAGGGTTGTTTGAGGTATAAAGGAAATAATTCCTATAAAGCATATAGTAAGTGCTCAATAAAGATTAGTCATTGTAATATCATTCTAGGTGATCAACTCTGGGTATCTTTGTTTAAGGGACTTGCTATTTCTCTTGAGCTAAAAATGAACTTGTATAATTTGAAAAGTAAATGTTAATTTTATAAATTTTAAATATTTGTAGCAGTGTATGTGTACATAAAACTAACATGCATCAGGATTAATTTAGAAAATTAAAAATTATTTTGAACAGAAAATTACATTGTATCTTACATTAATCAAGCTTATGGAAAAATTTTTTACCTGAAGTAATAACTCTGCTTACAATGTTTGTGAATCAGGGAAATTTCAAATTACTGCTTAATCAGGATGTGATTGCTTCTTTACAATTAGTAATTATTAAATTGATTTATTGATTTTAGGGTGGATTTTCACTACACATTTGGTAAGTATAAGAATTATGATATTTGGCCTTTGATATTAAAGTGAATATACAGGTAGATGGATAG
This sequence comes from Chaetophractus vellerosus, assembly GCA_004027955.1. Classification (NCBI taxonomy): domain Eukaryota; kingdom Metazoa; phylum Chordata; class Mammalia; order Cingulata; family Chlamyphoridae; genus Chaetophractus; species Chaetophractus vellerosus. The sequence continues at coordinate 15,321 of PVKH010008957.1, forward strand.
ATTAGTAGATAGTAAAATAGATATGTAAAGGTTTGTAGTATGTGAATTCTTATGGGAGGTATTTTTGTACAATGATAAGCTCCTAGAATAATGTGATCACAGGACTCTGCTGCCAAATAGAAGTTCTTGGCAGATAACATAGTTTGGGAAAATTCAGACTCTTTATAGAAGTGTTTCCAAACAACAACAACAACAAAATACTAGTGAAACGCTACTTTTCAAGCATTTAAAATGCTTTTAAACAAAGCATTTAAAGCAGAGTTGCTTCAGAAGACAAGAGAAGCTGTAGTACTCTTTTCTCCCTCCTTCTTCTTAAACATCTTTGGTTGCTTAACCTTTTGATGGATAATATAAGAAAACTACTACCTGACAGGTACAACTTTTATAAATTTGATTTTAAAAGGATTAAAGATGAATCTTCATTTAAATATTTTTGTTGTTGTTGTTGTTTCTGTTGTTGATAAGTACCAGGTTTGACTCATTGAAATATGTGGACTGGTATGTCATCTGAACAAAAATAAATGATTCTTTAGCCCTTTGCTAGTATTGAGGGTTGTTTTTGTAGGTAATGGCATCACAGAGAATAGTAAATATTTAACTTGATACTACTTTTCATGATGATTTTTGGATGCAGGTATCCAAATGGAAAAATGGAGGGAAATGGACATAAACATATAATTCATGTGAATTCCTTGCATGTATTCTCAGACATTAGTGTGATCCACTGAAGAGTTTGACAATCTTTCAGTTTACAAGCTTCTGTGATATTTGATTTTATAAAGGTCAGGGTACCTTATCATGAAATATTTTTAGCACATTGGTTATACCTGTGATTCAAATATGCACACATTATGTTGGAGTTACAAGGACTAAAATTAAAATAAGATTGGAACTGTGATAATGGATTGATGTATTCTCTCTGTATTGTTGGCAATGTATCTTTTCCTCTCTGAATTTTTCTTAAATAAATAAGTAAATAAATCTCAATACCTAGCATATACTAAATATTATATTTTCACTTTATTTTTTCACTCTGGTAATTTACACTGCCCATGTGGAGAGAAGATGTATACCCATTTACATTTGTGACTTTCTTTAAAATTTAATGTTCTAAGGGGAAGAACCCATTCTATTCCAGCATGATCATCTTCTTATTCCATCACTACTAACCATATTTCAATATAAGGTCATAATCTGAGGTACTGTGGATTAAGACATCAACATATCCTTTGGTGGAAACAATTCCAATCATTAACCATCATAACAAATAATCCTTAGTACATATTGTTGGATTTGGTTTGCTAATATTTTGGTGAATTTTCTATCTGTATTCAAGGTGGATATTGTCTTCTTGTGCTGTGTTTGTCTGTCTGGGCATCAGAGAAATACTGCCTTAATAAAAATTTGGGAGGACCTCCATTTTTCATACCTATAGACAATTGGGAAAATCTACAACATCAAACTGGGTGAGTTTTTTAAGGATTGTTATTATTTCTTTTTTAAATGTTTTATGGGATTCATCAGTGAAGTTATTTATACTGGACTTTTCTTGGTAGGTATATTTTAAATTACAAATTCAATTACTTTACTTGCTAAAAGTCAATTAAAATTTTCTATCTAATTTTCAATATTGAGCAATTTGTGCCTTTTCAGGCATTTCAAAAAAATTTCATTAAAGTTGTCTCATTTGCTGGTATAAAGTTGTTCACAGTATTACAATCCTTTTGTATTATGCAGGCTCTGTATTGATGTTCCTTTTTTCTCTCCTGATTTCTGTAATATTTGCTTCTTCTTTTCATCAGTCTAACTAAAAGGCTTGTCAATTTTCTTGAGCTTTTCAAATTACCAGGTTCTTGTTTCATTGATTTTCTCTATTATTTTTTGTTTCATTTCATTATTTTGCAGTGTGATAATTATTATCCTTTTTTCTGTTATATTTAGTTTGCTCTTCTTTTTTGTGTTTCTGATGGTGAAATAAGAATAACTGAGAAATCTCACAATCATTACTAGAGGTTTTAATGAAAATAATTGATAAAATAAGTTTAAAAAGTTGCTAAATCTGTAGGAGAATTGAAGCACAATCATCTGGATCTAACGAATATAAAGAAAAAGACAATGCATAATTACATCAGAGAAGTCAGAATTTATTTCCTGTAGATGGCTGCACTGTTGCCTGAATGAAATTAACCATTTTTGGGGTCTGAGAGGTTGAAAGAAAGGAGAAGTGGCTATTATGTCATCGTTAACAATGTCTGCCACCATAAGAATTTCACAAAAGAAAATTAGTTGTATAATATATTCATGAGAAGAGTTAAAGTTCACAAATAATCAGGGAATAGCCAAAATAACCATACTAGTATGCTTTTCACATAGGCTTAATTGATGAAAATTAGTATACCTTATTTAATCAAGTGTTGGTGAGCATGTAGAACAGGAGCTTTCATACACAGTTGGTGGAAGTATGTAGCAGTGGGTACAGTCAGTAGATAGAGACCAAGCAGTTGATTAAAAAGGAGAAAGTTTAATATAAAGAGTTATTAACTGGGATAAAGAAATAACTATAAGATATAAGGGAATGCTTTGTGGTGCCTTAGGGTTGAGGGAGGCTACTCAAGGAAGCATAAACTTCAAAGGGTTTCAGTTTTCATTGGAGAAGATGTTGTTCCTCTCACCAAATAGTCAAGAAATTTGCTAGTTCAGCCAGATCAGAGCTGGTCTGGACCTGCTGGTAAAAATTAAGCCATTTTTGGGAAAACATATACTGAAAAATTCTGGATGCTGGGATGCACAAGAATCTTTCAGAGTTGGGACTCTGGTTTCTGTGAAAAAGTTGTGGAAAGCTTACTGCCAGGCCATGGCTGCAAGGTCATAGATGGATGTGATTTGTGCAGGTACTGCTGGATGTCTTCACATTCACACTGCTGTGCAAGAACCTATCCCTCTTGTAGTGTTCTGCTACCATCCTATTCTGAGAAAGGATGTCATGCTCACTTTAAAGAGAAATATTTAAAGGAATTCTGTTGTTTATCAAAGAGCATATAATGAAGGGTTCATTCAGAGTGGAGAGGCAGTAAATTGATGACTGAAACAATGTGCAAACTTTTGAAACCATTTTGAAGAATAATTTGGAAATATCTGGTAATGTTGAAGATTTGTGTACTTTATGACCAGGCAATTTCTCTCCTAAGAAAACACTTTGAAGAACCTCTAGTACTTACTTTTTAGAACACATTAATACAAATGTTTATTATAACATTGTTTATAATAGACAGAACCAGAAACAACCTAAATGTCCATTTATCAAAAAAGGTACAAATTTATGGAATAGAGTGTACATACCTATAGACAATTGGGAAAATCTACAACATCAAACTTGGTGAACTAAATCTATGTTTATAACTATAGATAACTATTCAAAACAAGTTACTGAGTGAAAAATTGCAAGTTTCAAAAGAATGCACTGAGGATGATAGCACTTGTGTAAAATTGAATAAACATGAAAATCAACTCTTTTTTTTGTTAATACATTTCTATGTCATAAGACTATTAAAAATCATAGGAAATATTAAGTATCAAATTCAGGTTATGTGTCAAATCTGGAAATATGATTTGAGGTGGAATATAAAATGCTTCAACTTGATAAGGAAGCATCAGGACCCTAACCCCCTCAGCAGGAATTCACAGCTTTAGGGAGACAAACTCCCCTCTCCCTTTCTCCCCTCCTCCCCTTTCCTCCTTGGAATCAGCTGTGGCCTGCAGCTTCCTTAGCAAGATAAGCACTCCTAGCCTGTCCCTTTTGAACTAAAATTTA